>KK119790.1:236647-266854 GCA_000611955.2 Stegodyphus mimosarum
AGAATTTTGTTTAGGAGGAGAGAAGTTGTTGAATCTAGTTTCCACTACACATTTACACTCAAGAGCCAAAACATTATGACCACCTGTCAATAATAAGTTGGGCCATCTTTGGCGCGCAACACAGCTTCAACACGCCTTGGCAGGGAGGGATGGCACAAGTCCTTGATAGATGGCCGGAGACCGATTGTACCAGATGTTGTAGCAACGGTCACACAAATCCGAGATATTGCGAGCTGGTGGTCTTTGACCACAGGGGTAAAATATCAGGTACTATTGTACCTTATTCTTCACAGGACTAGAACCCGGGTATTGTACCTAGGATGGGATCAGGCTCGACAGGGACCGTACTGGTACTGGCTTGTCCGCTCCCTTGGCTGTGGTGGAGCTGATAAGAACAAACAAGGAGGAGGGCGTGGGACCATGCCCGTATAACCACAATGGTAAAGTTAGGGCGTCCCCGTCTCTCCGTAACGAGTGTCCCATGACATCAAGGGTAGTGAAAAACATCGTAGTAGCCCGCGCGCGTTTCGAGCGCCGTATTTTTAGGATTTTTATTGCGGAAATATTCATTTTCAGAAGAAGATGCCTGTTGCATTGGATAGTACTATATCTTGCGAACACATCGATATCAAGTTTTTGTGTCTGTGACAACTAGATTGCTAATTGAGGAGTAATTAGCTTCCGAGATCGACGAACAACGTGATCGCGCCCAGCCGCTGTGTTTGCAACGACCATCGTGCAGCAGCCCGAGCCCGTAGCCCATCGAAAATAGTTTCAACAGAAAGAGGGCACCACGAGGAGTAATTGGAGACCGTTTTTAGGCTGATTGGATAATTAGATCCGGAGAAATTAATTTTTAAAGTCATTAATTTCTCAGCCACGAGGTACTGTGACCCCTGACCTTTCGTAGCAGCCCAACGGTCACTGCAGTCCAAGGCGCCCCCCGTAGCTCCCGTTCTCCAGCTTATCAACAAAGAGAAGAATAGGGACTATGGTTTCTTTACTCAAAATACTAATTACGCGGCTAATTAGTGCAGTTAATCAAGACCTACAGATTTGGAACCTACACGTCACGAGGATTACAGGGATATAATTTTCAACTTTCTACGACGGATTTAACTCCAGTTAGCTTTTTTGTGCTTTTCGGGATTTTTACTCAAAAAAAAAGAGGATAACTTTAAAAAAGAGCATTTTTACTTTTTATTTCACTAATTGTGATTACGTGCGATTAATTAACTGTGTGTGATTTCGACAATAAGTGTGTGCGCGCTTTTACCTATGGATTACACTGTTCCTGGTTCACACACAGATGAAGTATGAGCAGCCAAGTTGTGTGAATAGTATAGTGTTCTCTGACGTGTACACACAGTGAATATAATTTCTACATTTCTACATATTTATTCAGCAACAAAGTGCTACCTACACCTTGTGCTAAGTGTGCATAGTGTTCGACCTATAATTAGTCCATTCAGTGAATGTGAATATAATTAATGTTCAGTGAGTTCAAATGAGTGCAATCAGTGCAACGCAATAAGTGAAAGTGTATATAATTGGTGTATAGTGAGTTCTTACAAGTGCAATCAGTGCTTTCATATTAAGTACAGGCAGTGAATGTGCATACAATTAATATTCAGTGAATTTGCATAAGAGTCAACAAGTGTGATTTTCAGCAAGAAATCATAAGTGATTAATATATCAGAGAGTAATCGGAGAAAGTGTGTCTCTCTCCGTGCGTAGTAATTAAGTGACAGGTGTGTCACAGAGTTATTGATCCTTTTGATAAAGTACCACGATTAGAGTTTTAAAGTGCTTTGCTCAGTGCAAGTGATTTATAGCCAAGTGATCTGTGCATCATTTTTATAAAGTGTCACGATTAATGATTAAAGTGATTTGCTTTGTGCAAGTGATTTACATCCAAGTGATCTGTGTTTAGCAAGTGATAACGCGCAACATAAGTGAATTGCTAAAGTGATCTGTGCAAGTGTCTACGTGTTGTTCAAGCACGTAAATTAGTGATTTACCAGTTTACGTCATACGTAAGTGAATTTAAACCCACAAGCAGTGTGAAAGTGTGCTGGTGATTTCTTGCTACTCTCAGTACTCTCCTCAAAGAGATTCAAGCAACTTTGTTTAAGATCTCCTGCAAGCTTCATCTCCAACAGAGACAGACTTTACCAGGATATGTCTCGCCAACTGACAATTCCCAAGGATATAGACGAACCCACACACAATACAGCTGATATTCTGGAAACTGATCTAACGCACGCAGAGCGTGTAGCTGAACTAGTCAAAGTCATCAAGACTGTCGCAGACACCAACCGTGGAGGAAGGTACTTGCTGCCGCAAAACCTTAGGGATAAAGTACAGGGGTCACTAGCAATCCTCCAAGGACTTGCCTTAGAAGGACCAGAATTCCGGACAAAACCGTCAACAGAGGAAGCAGGCACCAATACATCAACGTTTGTGTGCTGCGGTATTGTCCACACTCCGCCTTTAGAACAGTTGCCTGCACGTGGACAGACTGTAGAACGGCCGACAACACCTGCCCCCCTAAGCTTTGCTGAGGTTCTCAGGAATAACAACAAGCCAAGTCTGATTATAAAACCAAAATCTAAAAGGCCACCTGGGGATCTAAGGAAGGAGCTGCAGGCTAAGGTTCCACTAAATCAAATTCCAGTAGTGGTCCAGCGGATACAGACTACAAATCAAGGAGGCCTGGAAGTCTTCTGCAATACACCGGACGACGTGGATCAATTACGCAGCTACCTGCAAAAGGCCGAGATAGATATAGAAGTGACCAGAAAAGAAAAGAGACGTCCTCGCATTGCAGTCCATAATGTACATAACACCACAAAACCGGAAGAACTCATTGACGAACTCAGCTCCGCAGCAGGAGTTTCAGCCAAACAGCTCAAGCCACTCTTCCGACTACGTGAACGAAATGCCAAAAGAGTTAAGTGGATTTTGGAATGCTCCCCGGAGGCATTCCGAGCGGCCATCACAATGCGTCGAATTTTCACAGGCTGGCAATCGCATGGCATCTCCGAGTTCCTCGGAATTCGCAGGTGCTATCGATGCCAGCAATTCGGCCATAGCCAGGACATATGTAAATCGTCAAAGGTATACTGCGGATACTGCTCTGGACACCATGCAACAAGGGACTGTCGAGCGGAAACACCGTCATGCATTAATTGCGGTGACTCAAACCACAGGCACGGTAAAAAATTCAACTTTACACACCCAGCTTATGCCCCAGAATGTGCTATATACCAGAGGACAGTGCAGACAGTCAGGACCTCCACAGAATACTGAACAGGATTCAACCCACGATACAACAACAGATGCACAAAGCCCACAGCAACCAGGCTCCAATACGGAGCATGTGATAAACGCCACAGTAACCGACCAACATCCAACCATTCGATGCTTGCAAACTAACCTCCAGCGGGCACATGCTGCAACATCGCAAGCAGCAGTGTACGTAGCAAATGAAAACATAGATATAATCTTAGGGCAAGAGCCGTATCATAAGGAGGGGAAACTGGTGGGATTCCCACTCCAATGGAATACCTACCAAAGAACTGATGCAGCACTTCCGCCACGCTCATTTATTACCATCTGCAACCCAACGTGGTCGCCAATCATCATCATGGCCGAGAGAGACTGTGTAGCAATTCTACTAGAAGTGTGCAATCTCACAATACTTCTAGTCTCCCTTTATTCACCGCCAACAGAGGAAGCGGGTCCAACCATAGAGCGACTACAGCACTTGATGAACCACCACCGAACAGAGCATGTCTTAATAGCCGGAGACTTTAACGCTCATAGCACCACATGGGGCTATGCAGACTCAACTCCAAAAGGCCGATGCATAGAAGATTTTCTAAATAGTTGGAACTTAGCAATTCACAATGATCCGGAAGGGCCGCCGACTTTTGAAACCATGCATGCGCGTGGTTGGCCAGATCTGACTGTTACATCCCATCAGCTTGCTCCTCTCATCCAGGACTGGACAGTGGTTCAAGAAATTAGCCTCTCGGACCACAACTACATAAGATTCGACATTGCAAAAAGCACATCAGTGCGCATAATCAAACGTTACAATTTACCGGGACGAAAGGCTCGTGCTTTCACAACGGCAGTTACCTCCAGACTGGCTCCACTAGAGACTGCCATCCAGCAGGCAAACAGCAGCGACGACCTGGAGAAAATCACACAGGAGTTACTTAAAATCATACAGACAGTATGCGATGAACAGTTGCCACAGCGAGTCGCAAGGAGAATAAAACAACTCCATTGGTGGAACGGTGCACTGCGCACACAACAACGGAAGTGTCGCGCCTTGCGAAGGCGCCTGAAAACAGAGCGTAGGTTGGGACGGGATACCCCAACACTAATAATCTACCAAAGAGAGAGAGCGTCCTACAAACGTATGATCCTGCAGGCCAAAAAGGACAGTTGGCAGAAATTCTGCACAGAAAGTAGAGATACTTATGGCTTGCATCACTTGATCGCAACTGGCAAGCTTTTCAAGCCGGCCAACATGCAACTCATTCCCACGGCAGATGGAGACAGCAATTTAACGGCTGACACATTGAAAACCATACTGAATACTGTCTTCACAACAGATGACCCACTGGAGGACACAATTGAACAAGCAATAACCCGGAACCAGGCACCAACTCTCGATACAAAGAATGACCCACCAATAACTATTAGAGAAATCCTGACAGTGCTGCATCAACTGCCGCAACGTAAAGCCCCGGGCCCAGACGGGATTGATTACAGGATCATAAAGCAGGTGATTCGTGCAAATACCTCCCTCTTCATGGCGCTTTTCAATAAGCTGCTTGACACAGGAACCTTCCCCAGCTGCTTCAAAATAGGCCAGGTGGTGTTATTTCTGAAGAAGCATCGCGATCCAGCACATCCGGAGTCTTATAGGCCTATTTGCCTGCTATCGGCACTGGGGAAGGTGTTTGAAAAGATCTTGATGTCAAGACTTCGGCATCACCTATATGTAACAAGATACTTAAGTCCCACGCAGCATGGCTTCAGCCCAGGAAAGTCTACTCTAAACGCACTATTAGAAGTAAAAGACGAGATACTAGAGAATCGCTTAGCCGGCCACCACACAGCGTTTATTTCCATTGACTTGAAGAGTGCATTTGACACGCTGTGGTGGCCAGCGATTCTGCAGGCACTACGATCAGCAAACTGTCCGCTGAACATTTATAAGGTACTGACTAACTACCTTACTGACAGGAGCCTCATTTTACCACATAACAGTGGCATTATATCAAAAAGACAGACACAGGGATGCCCACAAGGCTCATGCGCCGGGCCATTCCTGTGGAATGTCACATTTAACGAGGTCCTGAAACAGTCATGGCCAGCGCATACGAAAATTATAGCGTATGCTGATGACACCGCCCTAGTAGTAAAAGGACAGACCCGACGGCAATTACAGGCTAATGCGATTGAGTCCTGCACTCTCTTTCAGGAAAGATGCAACCGGCTAAAACTTAGGATAGCAGAGGCAAAATCAAAGATTCTATTGATCCCCAAAAAAGGGGGTTCATTAGCTAGACAGCCACGAATTACATTAAATGGCCAGAGATTAAAAATTACAAAAGAACTCAAGTACTTAGGCATCATTTTCGATTCGAAGTTAAATTGGATACCGCACGTGCTGGAGTTGAAGAAAAGAACTATGAGCATAGCACAGCAGCTGAAGTACATGCAGGGTGGACAATGGGGACTAAACCCTCACATACAAAAAATTTTATATAAAACGGTCACGGAAAAGATCATAACCTACGGAGCGGCGGTCTGGTCCTCACCCATGCAAGGCCGCAAGGTGAGGCACCTAGCCAGCATGCAAAGGCCTTTTCTCTTAAACATCACAAAAGCGTTCTGCACGTCCCCTACCAATGCACTAAATGTACTCGCTGGATTACCGCCTCTGCATCTCACAGTGGAACGCGAGGCCACATATCAATTGGTAGCACAACTCGGCAGACTGGCGACGTTTCAAAATGAAACGCATGATCCCAAGGACTTTGAGATTAAACTTGTCAGACTCCAAGACCACCCAGCACATCATGGAGAGGGAGTTAATGTCAAAATAAAGCAAAACATTAATGCTGCAGAAGATACCACGTCTTATTATACAGACGGATCACGTATTGATAACAGCACTGGCTGTGCGTATGTGTCAATTAAAAATCGGGAACAAGTCGGCAAATGGAAAGGCCACCTATCTCCAGAAAATAGTGTGTTCCAAAGTGAGGCTATGGCAATAGCACGAGCCATTCAAGAGATAATTAGACAAGGCCAGAGGGATGTCACCATCTTTACAGACAGTCTTTCGTCATTACATGCAATTTTAAACCCTATGCATAGTTCCCCCTTGGTCGCAAAAATCCAGCGCTTCCTAAAAGACCACAGTCACCTAAGGATAAAGCTAGCCTGGGTAAAAGCCCACGTCGGCAATGTTGGCAACGAACTTGCTGACCAGCTTGCCAAGGAAGCGGCCCAAAATATTGAGGCAGAAGAGATCCAATTGTCAAGACCCATATCTTGGCTTAAAAGGAGACTTATACAGGCAGTTAATGCCAAGTGGCAGCAAGTCTGGGACATGGGAGATACTGGGCGCCGCGCCCACTACCACTTGCCTAAAGTAAACCAGGACCATCTCACTGCAAATGCACAGTTAGTGCGATTTATTACGGGTCATGGACCCTTTCCTGCATATTTTGGAAAGCATGGAACAGCTGATTCGGATCAATGCATCTGTGGTGAGACTGGTACACCAGAACATTATGTATCAGCCTGCCCTTTAACAGCACAATGGCACCTTCCAATACCGGAAACAAATACCCAAGCCTTCTGTAAGTTTATTATCAATAATAAGCACACTGTTCGAAAAATAGTACAAATAATGGACCATCTAATGACTCTTGGTACAGACCTGTGCCAAGTCTAAGGTAAAATAAACGTGAAGGCACATGTGTACAGTGGTCAGCTTGTAAATAGGAAATTTAAAGTTATGCTAAATAGCTCCTTGTATTGCCCTGTAAGCCGAGCCGCACGTGAGGCCCCCATGGTTTCCTCTTGATAAGGGTGGGCGTGACCCTATACTAATTAACTTGTTAGTAAAGGGGTAGTGGTCACGTCCTCCGTCACTTGTCACTTGTCACTTGTCCCATGACATCACAAATGTGTTCTATCGGATTGAGATCCGGTGAGTTAGGCGGCCAGGACATTAACTGGAAATCAGCATCATGTTCCTGGAACCACTCCAACACAATTGTAGCCTTGTGACACGGGACGTTGTTCTGTTGGAACATTCCATTTCCAGCTGGAAAACCAGAGGCCATGTAAGGGTGTAACTGGTCCGCAATGATGTTCAGATACCCTGTAGTATTCATGGTCTGCTCTACCACAACCACGGGTCCCAGAGACGCCCAAGAGAACGTTCCCCAGAGCATAATATCGCCACCACCGGCCTGTGTATGACCTACTGTGCATTGAGGGAGCTGCTGTTTACCTGGAAGACGACGTATCCTGGCACGGCCATCGGCGTGATGAATGACAAACCGTGATTTATCTGACCAGGCAACTCTCTCCCACTGATCCATGAACCAGTCGCGATGTTCCCGGGCCCAGCGCAGGCGCAGTTGGCGATGACGCTTGGTCAGCAAAGGCACACAAGTGGGACGTTTGCTGCGTAGCCCCATATCCAACAGTGTCCGCTGAACAGTGTGCTTCGATACTTTTCTGCCTGGCCCTGCACTGTACTCGGCTGTCAGCTGAGTCACTGCCTGGCTCCGGGTTTGCTTCATCATGCGAGACAGTTTCCGACGACCTTTTTCTTTGATAGCGTGTGGACGTCCAACACCATGTCGTCTACTGCTGGTTTCACCATCATTCATCCACTTTTTATACGTACTAACAACTGTAAATCGCGAACAAACCACGAGTCGTGCAGTTTCGGAAACACTTGTTCCGAGCCTTCGAGCCATTACAATCTGCCCTCTATCAAAGTCGCTTGGATCCGCAGCCTTTCCCATCACACACAGAAGTAAGTGAAAGGATGATTCTTCAGACTCTCCAGCATCAGTTAAATACCACTTTCACCTGATCACGTGCCTTCCACGTCATCCAGGCGCGTTTATCGCAAAATGTAGGGCTGGTCATAATGTTTTGGCTCTTGAGTGTAAATTTTCTTGACAACCTTTTGGTTAGGTCTAGCCTTCCCCTTGACTTGGAGTTCGATTTAGTATGCCAACATCGAGAATTTCGAACTCAATGGAAGGAGTTACCAGACGAAATTCAAGGCAATGCGTCAAATTCCAGGCAATACCTTGTAAATGCGACTGTTGCAATTCCTAGAAACTGAGGATCTAACTGCTAGATAGAGATAAACAGGATTAAAAGAGCCACCGAGACATGGTCCTACGAACTATTGGAAAGGGAATGTGTTAATCTAAAGTGTTCATGGCCTACAGACAATTGGAAGACGAATGTGTTAATCTAAAGTGTTCAAGGCGTACAGACAATTGGAAAGGAAATATATTAATCTAAAGTGTTCATGGGCCTACAGACAAATGGAAAGGGAATGTGTTAATCTAAAGTGTTCATGGGCGTACAGACAATTGGAATGGAAATATATTAATCTAAAGTGTTCATGGGCCTACAGATAATTGGAAAGGGAATGTGTTAATCTAAAGTGTTCATGGGCCTACAGATAATTGGAAAGGAAATGTGTTAATCTAAAGTGTTCATGGACCTGCAGACAATTGGAAAGAGAATGTGTTAATCAAAATCTTTTATCCAAGGATGAGTAGGTTTTAGTCAGATAGTGCTAGCATATGATTTAAATAAACCTAACTTCGATAAATTTTAAGTTATTAATTGTTTTATTATTTTTATTTAGCCTAAATTCCTGCTATAAAAGTCTAGGATGGCTAATAAATGAATAACTATTGAAGAAAACATGTTTAAATTTTTATATAAATTAATTGAGATGTGAAAATAGTAACATTAATAGGGATTTAAATTTAAACAAATCAGCATTAAAACTATAAAAATAGTCGAGATATATTGAGTTTCTTCTAGATCATTTATAAAGACATTGGGTATTTTCTGAAGCAGGAAAATTAAAAAACGAGAAACGCCTTCGCCTGGAATCGAACCATGGACCTCTCGGTTTCGCGTCAAACGTGCGGACCACTACACCACGAAGGCATGCGAAAAAGGGCGGGAGAAATACCTTATATACATTTATAAATTTGGGCCGAATTGCTTATTAAAAGGCATTTTTGATTGATAAAATAGAAATTTATTAATGATTAGAGCCTGCAATTTAAAGAATACATTTTTGAACAGTCACGTGATCAGATGAAAGGCACAAAATATTTACCGCCATAAAAACAACCTGAATTTTCTTTCTGTAATAAATCACACGAGCAAAATTTTAAAGTCAGTAAAAGTTAGTTTAGCAAGTTAAAAACAACTTCCTTTTGTGTGTGTGAAACTGCGCCGAAAACGCATAGATCAAAACAGAAACAGTACAGTAATTAAACAAAAATTAAAAACTGCGCATGGAAATTCTGTTTCGTATCGAATGTATAACAACTTTATATTATATTCCTCTTACATTTAGAACAGATTGAATTACATAATTTTTTATGCAAATCATGCTAGAGCTGTCAGATAAGAAGTCAGCTTCTGTTTGAAGAAAACACTTCAAAAGTACCAAATCATTTCAAATCATTTATCATTAAGAAATGATAAATGATTTGAATAACTCATATTACCCGAAATCACGTAGTATAGAATACATCTCCTGTTCCTATGGGGAAATCTATTATAATTCCTAATATTAAAAGTACAGGCAGGATTTTTATTATAACTTAATAACTTCATTTAACTTAACCTTTATTTGTGTACATAAAAGGCGAACGCAGTTTTGGTGCCAGCCTCAAAAGTTCATCAAAGGTAAACATTCAGATTTTCAACAATATATATATATATATATTTATATATAGTATATATATATATATAAAAGTTTCCTGATTTTATGCTACACTCAAATGAGCGTTTTTTATATACACACACATACACGTTTCGAGATCATATGAACTAGTGCCCTTTTGGCTAAAAATATTTAAAAACATTTTCCGATGGACAAACTCCCTTGCTGGAGATAAAAATGTTTCATTCTGTACAGTGTTGCCACTGCTCGATTTGAAATCTTTTAGTTTTTTAATCGAAAATTTGTTAACGTTTCACAGAATATGAAATAGATAATAAAACAAACTTGAAATTCAGAATTCGGACTTCTAGGTGTTCGGGTGGAGGACTACGTGATTCAAAATTTGGTGACCCTAGGTACCGCTGTTTTTTCGCAATGCGAGAAACATACATACATTCATGTAGATTCTTCATTATTTAATTTCTTCAGATATACTAATTCAGAGTGGTAACATTTGGTGGCAACAATTTGAAAAATGATTCAACCCTTTAGGGATTCGACGTAAAATGCCTTTTCGAGATTAATATCCTTGTAGGCTAATGCCCCTTTGGGTTAAAAAGAATTTATTAAAGAAAACACTTCCCTGAATATGTATAAATTTTGTCAAATTGCATCATAATCGCTGCACAAAGAATTTTGAAGCCTCATAGGGTTGCTACGTCAATGAGCATTGGATAAAAGAGAACTGGTTGCTTAATGCCGTATGACAAATGATTTTACTTGTGATAAGAAAGCTGCCAGAAAAAAAATAAGGTGCTCACGAAGAAAGCTCAAGTGGAGTGCTCTCCTCTTTGCATTGACAGATGACGGAACTACTAAATCCTTAGGAATAAAGTCATAAATTTGCGGATGAAAGAGCATATCTTCTGAGCCATTGCATAATAAGACAGTTCAACTACGTACTCAAAATTTTGACCTAGAATATGAAGCAAGCTTCAATATTGACTCAAGGAGAGATATTTTCTTAGGAAGATACTTCAAATTACACATTGCTGAAATCCTTCTGTCGGCTCTAATCTCGTCATAGAAGGCTTTGCCGCGGGATGCCGCACCTGTATTCAAGATTATTTCTCCATCTTACTTTGCATTTAAGGTGTGCTAGTATGAGCTGCAAATGGAGTGGATTTCGATAAATTAGCCAGTTACGGGAGAGTTTATATACCTATTTTACTTTATAATTTTTTACCAATATTATGCTTCAGCCTTATGTTAATATTATTGCGTGCGTACGGGTTCGTTATGTATTGAATGCACAAGTCGTTAAAAAGTTAACGAAGTTTATTCTTTCCACAAGAAATAAATCAAAATGTTGAAATATTTCTTCAGAGATACTCGCACAATATCACAATATCTCAAACGTTTAGCAAAACTCAATTCAAAACAGATAAACTAATTGTATCTCCCAGCGAAATCGCTACAGCATTAAGTAAACAAACAGCAGTTCGCTTTAAACCGCTACAACTACAACAACAACTAAGATGAGGTATTTAAATTCGGCTTTTATAATCTTTTTTAATTATCACTAGAACAATCTCGATTTTTCTAGATTTTTCTGGATGCCAACCGTAATTACGAGATATTTATTTATAAAATATTAAATGCACGCTCTCTTTTATTTTTATTTTTCCGACGTAGCTTTTTCTTCAAAAATCGTCTGCGTTGCACGGGAAAATAAATCAATTTTAATTACGGTTCTAAACAAATAGCCAAATAAATATGAAATCAGTAACACTATCCTGATGGAAGTGGAAACAGATTGCGTTTTTGGTTTGCAAACAAGTCCAGTATTTATAAATTACGAAGAAATTTAATTTTGACTGCATATCTTTTCGAAGCGCTAAATCATATAATACTGTTGCTATGACTGGTGTAATGATTTGCAAAATATGGGAGACAAAATCGTAATTTAAACGAATTAAATAAACTTAAAGATGTAACGAATATAGAAATCTTCAGGCAGCACTTAGGCAAGTAAAGAGTGATGGCAAGTTACGTTAGGATTAAAATCTGAGTGAGAAAGTGTCTCATATATAAATTGCACTTGAAGAAAAATATCCATTTATGTAACCGTTTAATCGAACTTGGAAGAAATAGTCAGTAGGTATTCATTGAATCCCAAAGGACTTACAAGTAGTCCATTGATCGAGTCAGAGAGAGAACTTAACTCAGGTAGGACTTAACTAGTAACCCAATAATCGAATTCCAGGAAATAGTACTATATACCATAAGGTGGCCAACTTTTGCCTACAAAAGATCTACTTTGTTCTAAAAAGGGCATCCCGATCGACCCGTTGTTACAGGCGTATTTTAAAGAGGGCAAGAGGAGTGTAAAGAACTTAATATGTTAAATTATTAATATACATGTATTTTACATTAAAACAAACAATTTATGGACTAAAATTTAAATATCCAGATAAATTTAGCAACAAAATTATTGATTGACAAAGTCAGCAAAAAATTAAAGGTAAAGATAGGAAAAGAATATATTTTATTATGAATTTTCGTGCCTTTAATCAAGGAATCATAATTAGGTGTATATCCTGACAAAACTGATATTAAAGAGTCTTCAGTATGTGTATCAGTCAAAAGAGAAGGTTATTAGTCTTCGCCCCTCTAACTTTAAGTAGGAAGATGCCGATTCGCAGAGGGAAGTGGATCCGAACGAAAAATAAATATATTTTCTACATTTGGTGATGCTTGGATATTTTTTTCTGTTAACATATTTACGAAAATCATCTTCAAATTTTCATTTCCAAATACTTTGGCTGCCAGTTCTTCCCTAACTCAAGAGCCTACAGTTTCACTTTTCTCTTCAGTTAAGGATTTTCCTATGTGGTTATGTACGCATGGTTTCCCCACCCGGGGATTACTTGAGGTGGCGGAAATTAGCGTGACAAAATTCACCCTGATGTCGGCTTATATTAAAGAACAAAGTATCTATGTCGCCAAAATTTTGTACCTAACAAAAGCATGGGTTTCTTTGTACAATAATTGTATTTGCACTGTTCACTTATATCTGTGCTCTAGTGCATTGTAAACAAAACGCCCTATGCCTCTCTAATAGTAATCGAGAACTTCGTTCTTTATATATCATGCGTGTAATCAGTTTCTGTTTTTAAAATTGCATGCGATCAACCAAAATGGGCTTCATGATCGACTTGTTGGCCACACCTGGTGAGCAGAATATTTTGTGGAGTCTCTTCTTCTTTGGAAGTATGAGCTATTTGGATTCTCAAGGTGAACCAAATCGACTTATCCCTATGTCCAGTAAACAGGCAAAGAACATAAGAAAGGTGTAAAAGACCCTTTTATTAAAACTCAATAACTTAACAAATGGCACTTCTTGTGCTTTCAAAGCCAGTATTTATGGCGTAACTCAAAAGTAATAAAGAGAAATTAAATTAGTTAAATCGTAAGTTAGCGAAAGGCTACACAGAATAAATAATGCGCAAATTGGCTCAAACCTATGCCAGTGTGACAAGTCCTAATGGAAAGAATAACGCAAAGCAGCAGGCAGACTGCTATTGAACAGTTTTAACTAATAACGTGGACTTTAGCAGGCGGAACACGCTCTCATTCAACATTCTAAAAGTTTCCTTTAAATACTTTCTACCTCACTTGAATACCCGCGAACTAAAATTTGCATGCTGGCTGGAAAACGGGAAAGGAGAATGACAGGAAAATATTTAAAATAAAATAATTTTGTAAATAAAAATAAATAAATCCTTAGAATTTAATGTTTAAATTCTAAAGTGAGACATTACTTGCTATTATGTGTATAGAGTAGTGTATAGCACAGAAGTGTATAACAAAAATGTTTTGCCTTCCCACCTGACCGTTTTTGATGGCTTTCTTACTTCCATACTATGATTTTGTGTTTTTCCTTTATTTTTACATGAAGATATTTGGTTTAAGGAGTATAAGCAAAAAATAAACCACAGTATGCAAGCCGTTTTTAAGCGATAGGTATTTCCTTAAACTAACTTATTCCCATTGAAAATTATCAACATATTACCAAAACACATTCTGATTAATTCTGTTGCATTGATAAATAATTTAACTATTGTAATTTGAAAGAGATATTAATGATGTTGCGTGGTTACACCGATTGATACAACATTGATAGGTCGATTTCCGAGACCATCATTTAATTTATGTAATTTATATTTTCACTATGTTTTCTCTTTAGTGATAGGGAAAAATAGTAAACATACATTGACAAATAGTTGGTGGTATTGCCAGAAAAGGATATTTAATTTCAAGCTCCAGCCTTAAAAAGAAAACTTATATTATTAGAGGTGAGAGCTAATTCTAAAATTTTTGAGTCCGAATTCGAATCCTAAAAATTTCTTAAATTTCTCAGATCCTTCATTTATTACTGATAATAAACATTTACCCTAATATTAAAAGTTTTAAATTAAAACAAAATTTGAAGCCTGCTTTTAATGAAAACCAAACTTAAGAATATAGTTTTACCATATTTACTATGCTCACTTCTCTGACGTAGTCAGCTCAAACCCACGAAATTCCTTGTGGCAAGAGCGCTAGATGACGCCTGTCATTGGCAACAACCTTGAGCACCTAAGGAGTGACAGTGCAATTTGGCTTAGTTCCGCCCCAAATTTTGATGGAGAGCACACCGAGGGGGACTGGTCCGAGGGTCTCTCAACCCTCTTCCCTTCCACCAAACCACACGAGACGACTTTCGGCTAGCCGCACATTTAAAGTGCGATCATGCCGCACCGACATTATACATTTACAAGCATCCTTGCCTTCTCCGGGATTCGAACCCGAGCCCTTCGTCACGGTAGTCAGCGACGCCGGTTGGCGGCACCAGTTACTTTATGTTAATTAGCTTTTCTATCTTTCTCTCTTCTTGTTTTCCTGACAGAAGACTAAATTTTAGGTCCCGTGAATTCAAATGGGATAGAAAAGGGATAGCATTTAAGGGAAGGTTTTAGATGGTAGAATCAGAACGTGTTTCGCAAGCTGAAGGCCACATTTGCTACTTGATTCTCTTGAAAGAAATTTATCTACGGCTTTGGGATATTTTCGCCATTAGGTACATGCCAGTATTAGGTCTGAGCCAACTTGGGCGTTCTTGTCTGTATAGCCTTTTCAGCTAACTTACGATTAACTTAGTTTTAATTTCAATTTTCTTACTTTTCGATTTACTCCTTAAATACTGGCTGGTTCTGTAAGCATAAGAGGTGCCTTCTGTTTTCTTATGTGTGATTCGATATGATAACGGAAGGCACTGTTCCTAAACCTGAAGTTCTCATTGAAAAGAAGTATCTCTGACGATTTTGAAAGCATTAAAAAAGGTCTGCAACATCACTTCTGCAAGCAAGTTCATATTGTTACGAAATGTTCAGCTGCGGTAAGAAAGCTTACGCGCAAAGCGGATTTAGGGCTCCAGAAAATGGCAAGGGAAGGCAGGTTTGCCATATTTGTCGCGAAATCGCCCATTTGGTGATATCTGGGGACAAAATTGGCGATATGCCGTAGACGGATGGTGAACATTCTGGAACGAATTCTTACCGGTTTCGCCCAGAATGTTCTCTAAGGCAGGCCAAAGCCATATAAACCCTTCCTGTATGCGGAGTAGCAGTCTAGTGCCTCATCAGCAGATCGTGAAGTTCATCGACAGCGGGCATCGTTGAAGCTATCTAGTCTCGAGTCGAGTGTATCGCGAGTTGGTGCATCCAGAGCGTGCATCATTGAGGCTATCGAGTTCATCACGAGTTGTAGCGTGGAGAGTCTCGAGAGTAAGTCGGGAGCTGTACTCTAGTGCTTTTCCGTGAAGCTGTCTTCACCGTTATAGCCTGAAGACTGTGATTGCTGACTGTTTCCGCGTGCTTGTAGCAGTTTTTTGACGACTGTAACCGTGTTTTAGAGCTGTCCTGAGTAATACTGGAGAATAAATTGGGTTTTGATACTTCATTAAGTGTTGTCGTCAATCACTCCAAATCCACGAACCCGTAGAACGCAACGACATAAAAGTATATACAGATCCTTCGAGGGGTTGCTGGATCGTGACATTCTGTGCACTGCCGCGAAGGGGATGCGCTTTGAACCATTTACTCTTGCCCTATTATACCATTGTTCTTGTTTTACAAATTCAATCTCATTACTGAATTGTCAGAACATATGAAAGCAAAGAACTCGCTAACAAAATGATTTTGTAGCATCCATCAGTCAAATATTTGATGCAAAATGTGGAACTGTACTACGTTATGTTAATTATAGAGTATTATTATCACAATAAACTTTTCCTTTGAAATCACTATTCCTTACTCTGGGAACATAGCAAATATTAGTGAAAGACGAGCTTTTATGTTCATCAAAGTTCATCTCGCTGGTAAGATTCTTCATGAAGATTCTTATCAAGGAATTTATTTTTGGTATGCAATATAAAAGAGCATTACTATATCAAATTATAACGTCTCGCATAAATGAGATTCGACATAGGGAAATTGCCCAAATTTCATTTGTAATGAAATTAATCTAATAAAGTGATCTCATTAAAAAATTTATAGTTATCGAGATTCTGCACAAATATTTCTATTAAATATATTTAAAATACACCTATCTGAGCTCGTTGATAGAGGACATCATTGTATTTCATTTTTAATTCATCCTAATACTTCTAAGCCGGAAATTTTATCTCTTAAATTACAGCTAATTAGTATGTGTTTTGATTTTCGCTCTAGGATATCACCAAACAGTTATCTTAGCTATTGTCATCTGTGCTGAGGCAACACCTGTATTATTACTGCGTGAATTTTATTTTTGTTTCGAAATAACCTTTTTTACCGCGACAATATGCCATCCACATCTAGGACAAAAATAACGAATTATCCCTATTTTCTCACTCCACCCGTTTAAATCTATGTCAGTCTTCTAGGAAACTTTCGAAAGTCTAACATTTCCATCAAATGACAATCTATCTACCTTCTTAATGGCATCCTCTGCACGCAACACCTTTTGCTAGCTGTTGTTTCAATTCAACTCCACGCGGCACGTTTTGTGATTCTTCGGCAACCATTGTTTAGGAAAAAGTAACAATTGAATAATATGTTAAAAAGCAAGATAATGCACGTGCCCTGAGGCTGTTCTTACGTCCCCTCCATTTTCTGAATACTTACGATTTGTCGATTACCGGAACAATATTTTGTTAGATATAATCTCCAAGTTTCATTTTTCTATCATTTGCAGCATATGGAGGGAATGGATGTATCGTGTTTATAGTTTCCACGTGCGTCGAGAATGAGGTCATAAAGTTCAGACGTATAATAATATAAGACTTTTAAACTCTTGAATATGATAAATTAAGTTAAAGGATTTATTTAATGCAATACATACGTAAATATTCTATACATAATGATTAATGTTACAGTTGCCTAAACTTACTTTTCAATGATAGTGCTTCCGATGATGGAATACTCAGAGACAGACTATCAGAAGTTGCGCCGAAAATAATTCTTGGGCTTTTTCCATGCCTTTGTTCTTCTCTATGTTCGTCTGGAGCGCAAAATGTCGTGTGGTACCATACAAATGATAGTGCAAGAGTGTGAATATGTTGATATTTGGCTGGTAATGAATAAACCGCTTGAAATGAACTACGCTTAGACCTACAAATTATTCTTAAATCTTATAAAGTTTTTAAATTAATTTTTGTATTTCTCTAATATGTATTTTTCTAATCAACATTTATATCTTCACTTTCACTATTATACCAGTAGTTTACAAAATACATCTTAGGTGAAATTAAATAAAATTAAAATAAATGCTTCTTACAATTATTCAGTCTGGGCGATATTTCACAGAATGTGCAGGAAAACGAATGTTGAAGAAACTAAAACAATAAGAATCAATTTAAGTTGCAGAACTTTGCAGGGCTAGTTTCTAAGGTTGATTAGGACATTTGTTTTCAGCTGCACAAATGAAAATAACCCATTAATTTCAAACATTTACATTCCTGCAACTGAAGAAGAATGTTCTATTTAATTTCTAAAAAGTAGTCCTGAAAATTTAAGCAACTTAACGATGATTCTTGTTGCTTTAGCATCCTGAACATATGCTTCTTGCTTAGTATCCCCCAACATTGGCTATCATATACAGCCAATGTTCATTCCATAATAAAAGAATATTTATAAAAACTTCAACCTTTTCATACGGAGTGTTATCAGATGCAAGGGAAAATGATCTCTAGAGATTTGAACGAATGCTAAAAACTTTGCATACATATGCTAAGCTATTATCATCTTAGAATTACAGCCCTTTGAAAAAGATGCATTTTAATTGAAAAAAGTGCACATAAGAATTCAGGTAACTTAGAATTATATCAAGTATGTAGACTATGTTGTAGAGATATTAGGTTAATTCGAAGCAGGAGAGATGAAAAATGAGCAATGCCCTCGCTGGGACTCGAACCACGGACCTCTCGAATACGCGCCGAGTATGCTGACCACTACACCACGAAGGCATGCGCAGAAGGTAGGAGAAGTACTTTATAATGCATACAGAACTCAAGTTTCCTTGAATTCATACGAAATATTTGGGAAAAATGAATCTAGCTTAAAAAATATAAAAAATTAATATAATACAAGAACAGAATGGTATACAGAATGGAACAGAATAAGTAGGTAAAATCTGTAAAATAGTACAAATTACGTGTGGAATTACGCGAACATTCGCTAAATTTGCTGCTTAGAGTTCGTTTTTGGAGAGAACAATAAGCTTTGTAAAGAGTTTGCCTTCGAGGAGGTTATTGTAAAATACTTTATGCAATGAATGCTTAAGAAATCATCTCACGCCATAAGTCAGGAAACCAGCTTTCGAAGGAAAAATAGGAAATCGTTAGCTTCTTGTGTTTAACAGTTTCCACATAAGTAACGTTATTACTGAAGACTTAACAACCAAGCCTTTCTGCTATCCAACTATGAAAAGAAAAATAATCCCAATCTTATCCATCCAGCGCTTTGCAAGCAAAATTCCCCATGTCTGACGAAAATTCAAGTAGTTCATCTTCAGTTGCACATACTGATGGATAGAAAATTGAAGGAAAAGTTGTTTCAACAATCAGTTTTCAAATTGCCCCTTCAAATGTCATCAAATAGTAAGGTCCTCTCTATAATAATAATAATAATAATACTGTTTTGCAGGCTAAATGGTTAGCCGTAAAAGCAGCGGTTGAAATAACCATTCTAAAAAATATCAACGAATTTACCATAAAATCTGAATCCCAAGCAGGTATTTTAGAAATTAATAATCCCTTACCTTCTTCTCCATTGGTTTCAGACATAAGTTCTCTTCTTGCTTTAGTAATCCCAAACTACAAAATTGTCATAGACCAAAGGACATAGTGGCCATTTTGGTAATGATCAGGTAGATGAATTAACCAAAGAAGCAGCTCTTAATCAAAATGGTCTTGAAACCACCTTCCCATGGCCTCATTCGAATTTCAAATACCAACTAAAACAACTTGCTCCAAATATTGGGAAAATTCGTTGAATAATGTTTCACAGGGTAGACGCACATATAACTTGATCCCCAATGTAAGCTTCGCATCTCTGTACTCGAATCCTTCATTAAATTACTGTATCCGTGTACTGATACTCGAACCCTTCCCTCTGTACTTCTACGCAAGAAATATGGCGAACTCCGTTTATGTGGGAAAGAGGAAACTCCTGATCATTACACTTTCTCATGCCCCTTAACTGAGGATTATCTCATAAAATCCCCACAAACTGATTTCTTGCATTCCAAAAAACACCGATACGCGAAGTTTCAAAAATTATGCAACGACTTTCTTCCTACAGCCTAGATCTTTGTTAAGTTCTTCATGCTGCATATATATAATGAACTTTTACTCTTGTGAATATGTTCAAAAGGATCCCATTTGTAAACTTTGTAAACTACAACAACCTGCTCCAGCATACCATTTTAAGTGCCTTTTTTTGCAACTGTGTCGGATTCTCTTCAGATTATTTTCTATACTCCCAATTTCTGCAATCTCAAATCCCAGACTTCTGAGATTCTTACTGACAGTATTTTTTGATTTTATTCTTAAACGATTTGACCCCAGGACTCCTCTTTAATATTATTATGACAGTTCATTATATGATTTGTGTTCCCAGAACTTATTACATTTATCTCATTATGTTTATCTGTTAATTATTATGTTTGTATATGCTATTTTTGTTACATCAAAACAGATGCTCTCAGTTTTCGTTGTGAATTTCAAATTGGATTGGACCTAAACTGTAATCTCTTTAGGTTCCCAATTATTGTTTTAATAAATACTGGAAGCGGAGTGTGCGGTGGAATTGTACGGTGCAGCATAATTGGTAAACTTGTAGAGACATTAGGTTATTCCGAAGCAGGAGACATGAAAAATGAGCAATGCTTTCGCCGGGACTCGAACCTGGACCTCTCGAATACGACCCGAGTGTGCTGACCATTAAAAACCAATACAAAGGCATGGTAGGAAGGCGGGGCAAATACTGTAAAAAGTCTAGATCCTTTGGAAAGCTTCATTTACAATTTTTTAAGGATTAATTAGTATGGGAAGGGTTACCATTTGAGCCATGGTACATCGCTGGTATCCTCATACTTTTACGTGTACCTGTACGTGTGATCTAGTTTCCCTTGAAACTCATTCTACGAAGATAGCATTCGTTCCAAAGGGACAACTCTTTAATGAGTTTATATGATTACTTAATCATTCCAAATCATCCAGTCACTGATTACTAATAGGAAAAGAATAAAACTAAATTAAGTCTAACCATTATTTTTTAAAATTCTTTTAAATACATTATATGACTTTACAAGAAGATGAGAAAAAGAACAGAAACAGCAACACATTAATGGGGCGAAAAACATTTTATTGAAAGATTGCATTACAACTGATGTTCGAAATTATGGCCAGAAGTCGTCTGGCATGTCTGAGAGCGGCGCTGCATGGAATTCATTACGCTCTGGAAGTTTCCTGGCATGTCACATATCCTCCTGGCAGTTACAGATTTTTGAGAGAGGTCTTCAACTGAAGGAACGGGCATCTCGTACACGAAACTCTTCATGTGATTCCAGAAGAAGTCCATGCTTGATAAGTCCAATGAGCCAAGCCACCACGACCTATCTAACGCTGTCCAAAGTTACGTCGAGGGGTCGGCGGACGTCAATCGCGTAATGTGGAGGAACCTCGTCATGCTGGGACCAAATGGACCTACACCAGATCTATCATGCATGGACTTCTTCTGGGGTCACATAAAGAGTTTGGTGTACGACATGCCCGTTCCTTCAGTTGAAGACCTCGTCGCTCAAAAATCTGTAGCTGTCGGAGAATACGTGACATACCAGAAATCTTCCAGAATGTAAGGAATTCCATGCAGCGCTGCTTTTAAGCCTGTCAGACGACTTTTGATCGTAATTTCGAACACCTATTGTAGTACAAATCTTCAATAAAATGTTTTCTGTCCCATTAATGTGCTGCTGTTTTCTGTTCTTTTTCTCTGCTACTTTGCACCATAGCTCGCAATTACGACATTTGCTACCCTGCATTTCTATGTGATTCCGAATAGTCTCTGTACCCCCTACGTACCCTGCAAGTCTGTCGGTCTGGTAGCAAATCACCCTGTATATATATACTTTTCGTGCGGCCTATTGCAACCAAAAAGGGAGGTGCACAAGTGCATGTTATAGCAGCCCCACATACAAAATTTTAACATTCCACATACATCGTTTTTGAGATGTGTGGGATATATACATACTTACGTACGTACACACGTCACGAAAATATCTCTTCTAAATCCATTTTAATTCCGCTTTACAATCCGTTCTTGGAAAAAGAATTCTTTATTCTGTCCGGACGTACAGATGTTACTCTAAAACATTGTTAAATTGGATTTGAGAGCTGTCAAAAAATGGATATTCTCTTTGAAATATGATACCCCGAAATTTTTCGCTATTACTATACTTCCTTTACTTCGTACAAGGAAGTAATTAAGTTTTATAAAATAATTCAGCATTCATTCGCTAAGTCGAGTTACACATCGTAATTCGGCCATTATGCTTCAATATATAGCAGAAATCTACTGTCTTATTAAGTAATTTCGTTAATTTTTCTCGTCATGCTTCCTAAGGAAGCTAGTTGTAGGATGACTAATTTATTTTTACTTTTACTTCAGATGAAAAATTACAATATTTTTGTTGTTTTGAGCTATAAATCTTCAGTAGATTAGGCATAATTTTTTGATCTGTAACAATATAAACTTTGGTGGGATGCATTAAGTTAAAATCTTACTCGTATAGTACTTTTCTTTATCAAATATTTTCAATTAAACTAACATAATATCTCTCCAGACGCTAAATTATTTTCTATAAATGGTATTTTATTGCTTGTTCTAACAAAGAAGGTGAAGAAAACCATTGATGATGCAATGAACATTAACAATTTAAATTCAAAAGTTCTAGTACACAAGTTTTAAGTATTATTTTCATATATTTTATGTCATACAGATAATTTATAATAGTTATTGGAAAACTCAGAGATTTTAATGAATGTTACTTTGCAAAAGAAAGGGTTAGATACATAGTCATGTCCAAAACACCCCCTGATTCAGTATCTGTAGTTTCATTTTTCCGCGACTGAGAACAGTAAAATGGAAAGAAAATTTACTATAAAATGCTAGCTTCGAAATGCAAACGAAATGACAGGACCAAAGTTCATAGCATAAACCAAATACACAGTGTTTTTCTTTCCTTTCTGCATGCCTTCGTAGTGTAAATGCAAGCATACTCGACGTGTATTCGAGGGGTCCAGGGTTAGTCCCAGCGACGGCAATGCAAAGTTTCACGTCTCCCCCTTCGAAATAACTCAATGACTCTACAACGCGCATGATCCTGCTATCTGCTAGATACAAATACACGCTAGATCCTGCTATTTGCGTGTTTGCTTCAGGCCGACGGAAACTCTGCTTTCTTCATAATAGTTTCTAGTATGCCATTGAAAATAGAAATGGTCATTGCGTTGAGTTATGTGTATCCTCAAGTTACAAGACAGATTCAGGATTTGAGCTCACAAGTTAGTAGGCACTGATATGTTAATAGATGATCTATTTTATCAATGATCAAAGAAATATTGGACTCATATTTATTTTTGTTTTTTGTTTTTTAATACCCATAGATCTTTAAACGTTTGCTTTCACTTTTGCTTGTAGTATGCATCCTGTTTTCGTTAATAGCATGTTATCACACTTTTATTAAAGTTCTTATTTACCATTATAATATATATAAAAAGTAAGAGCAGTGATGCTATTAGCTATAGTAAAATGAGTGATTCTTTTTTCTACTTTCCTTTGAGACTGTTATGCTGTACAATAAGAAACAACATTCATTCCTTTCTTTTGCGCATCAATTTGCCAAATCTCTTTACTTTCATAAGTACGAAACTGAGCATATTGAAGTGTGTAATACATTTTATGTTACTCTGTTTAATACCATAGCATATAATATTGTTGCGTTCTACGGGTTCGTGGATTTGGAGTGATCAAGTGGATGACCACACTTGAGGATGAATCACAACCCAGTTTATTCTCCAGTATTACATAGGAGAGTTCCAAAGACACGTTTGCAGTTCTCAAAAAACTACGATAAACACGCTGAAACTATCAGCAACACAGCCTGCAGGCTATTAGGCTATAACGGCGTGAAGACAGCTTCACGGCAAAGCACTAAAGTACAGCTCCCGACTCGGTCGATCGCTCTCGATCAAATCTCTGATTTCAAGACACATCTACTGAACTCAACATACTCTCGATACTCCCAAGATGCACTCCTACTACGCGTACAGGCAAGGTATATCTAGCTTTCCACCTGCCTTCGAGAACATTCTCGCGAAAACCGGTAAGAATTCGTTCTAGAACGTTCTCCCTCCGTCTATGGCATATCTCTAATTTTCTCGCCAAATGTCACCAAATGTGTGATTTGTCGCCAAATCTGGCAACCATGCCTTTCCTCCACATTTTCTGGCAACCCGAACCCCACTTTGCGGGGAAGCTATCTTACCGCAGCTGGGCGTTTCGTAACAATGCACTGCAGGAAAGAGAATGCATTATTTTCATCTTACTTTACGTTGTAATGATTTTCTTGCATAATTTATCAATTAAATATAACTGTAGTTATGCACGTTATATGCATATTTTGTTTTATATAAAGTTTGCAATTATATGCGGCAAATCTTAGAATGTATTAACGGAAGATTTATTATTGGATTTATTAAGGAGCATTATTGCATGAATAAAATTCAGGTTTGCACCATTTAGAGAATTACGATTGTTTTAAGTGCACAGAGAATCAGATTTTACTGCCGTTACAATTCGTGTTCGGTGTGTTAAAGAGTACCTGGAAGATAATTCAGTTGCGAACAAAAAGATAAGAGATCTCTGAAAAGTAAGAATTTGCAATTTTATATTGCAAGACTACATCCTGTCAACAGAGTTCTGACTTCCTCTGAAGGAAAAAGAAGCAGTGCCCAGAGATCTATATGCGATAAATAATCAAAGACACAACGACAAACACCGTTATTCAAGACACATATCGTAAAGAAGAATATCAATGTTTATTTAAAAGGTTTATCAAGGACTATCAGCTGCTTCGCACATTGTTGCGCTTTCTGTGATTGTCGGACTGTTGCATCAGCTGCCGGAAAGAGAAACAATAGGTTTTGTGCTCCAAATCACTAATCAGGAAAGATACGAAAAGGAAAAAGCAAATGACTGTGAAAAATTCTTGAGTAGATTCATTGACGATGGTTTCAAGTCAACAAAGAAATATAAGTGTATAAAAATCTCATAAATTGGAAATATTATTCGGACTAATTTATGAAATTTTTAATATTAACAGTTCATCATAAAGGAACAAAAACAGTTAAAAATATTTTAAGAAAAAATTTTATTCCCCCCAGACATATATAATAAAAAATAAATAGTAAACTTAAATTCATATTCCATGAAACAAAGCAAAACAAAACAAAAAACGAACAAAACAATGAACATAACCATTGCATAAAATTAAGAAAAATGGGATATTGTTTCCAGAACAGCCTTGGTTGCGCCAATTTGGCTTCTTTAAGGGTATGGGCGACATTTCATCATGCCAACGAAAGTAATTACTACAGATAATCAAATACTACAGAATAAATACTACAGAATAAATACTACAAGAATAAATACTACAGTAATAAATACTAATAATAATAAGTAATACTACAGATAATCCCATAGCAAAGGAAAAGTATTACGGCTGTCTACCTAGAGGAAGTACGTTATCGAATGACAACGATTGCCTGCCATACCACAATAAGCTGTTTCTCCCTTTAATTACTATACTACAATAATAAATACTAATAATAAATACTACAGATAATTAGTAATACTACAGATAATCCCTCAGCAAGGGAAAAGTATTACGGCTGTCTACCTAGAGGAAGTACATCATCCAATGACAACGATTGCCTGCCATACCACAATCAGCTATTTCTCCCTTTAATTACTATACTACAATAATAAATACTAATAATAACTACTACAGATAATAAGTATTACTACAGATAATCCCTCAGCAAGGGAAAAGTATTACGGCTGTCTACCTAGAGGAAGTACATCATCGAATGACAACGATTGCCTGCCATACCACAATAAGCTGTTTCTCCCTTTAATTACTATACTACAATAATAAATACTAATAATAAATACTACAGATAATAACTCAGCAAGGGAAAAGTATTACGGCTGTCTACCTAGAGGAAGTACATCATCGAATGACAACGATTGCCTGCAATACCACAATAAGCTATTTCTCCCTTTAATTACTATACTACAATAATAAATACTAATAATAAATACTACAGATAATAAGTATTACTACAGATAATCCCTCAGCAAGGGAAAAGTATTACGGCTGTCTACCTAGAGTAAGTACATCATCGAAATACAACGATTGCCTGCCATACCGCAATAAGCTATTTCTCCCTTTAATTTCTATACTACAATAATAAATACTAATAATAAATACTACAGATAATAAGTATTACTACAGATAATCCCTCAGCAAGGGAAAAGTATTACGGCTGTCTAGCTAGAGGAAGTACATCATCGAATGACAACGATTGCCTGTTGTCCGAACAATATCCGAAAAATGATATCCAAGCATAAAAAATTCTTTAAAAAATCAAAGAATCAAAGCACAAAATCAAAGAATCAAAGTCATAACAGGTCATTTGCACTCCATGTGACATGTTCATCAAGGGATCAGTATAAAAACTATAGACTATTTCTGACCTAACCACTGAACAATTAAGCAAATAAAAAAAAGTTTAATTAAAAATTTAGATTTTATGGTACTTTATAATAAGATCCCGGCCAATCAACCCGAATGTAGAAACTTCTTGCTCTTTTTTTAACAGTGTTGACCTTAGCATTTAGTTCTCTGTTATTCATAGCAAATCTCTTTCTTCTGGATGTAATCATTTCTTAACTCTCAAATTATCCACATTCATAAAGAGAGGTGTATATATTTTTAATCCCACCATTTATATTTTTCAAAGTTTTTGGACATTAAGATTCTGCTATCTGATATAAATTCGTATTCCTTTCCTTTCCTTCCCGTATTTTAGTCAATTATAAATTTATAAGGTATTTTCTGCATCCTTCCAGCATGCCTTTGTGGTGTAACGGTAGCGCATTCGGCGCGTATTCGACAGGTCCAGGTTCGAGTCCTGCGAGGACTTTTCGTGTTTTCACATCTCCTGCTTCAAGAAAACATAATGACTCAACAGTGGCGCCCGAACTAAAAGGTGGTGGACCACCAAAAGAAAAGTTTGGCAGACGGGTTCCCTAATACCCTGTAGCCCTTTAAAAGAATGGTATATAAGATATCTTCTTCCTCCTTCCAGCATGCCTTCGTGGTATAACGGTAATACACTCGGCGCTTGCTCGAGAGATACAGGTTCGAGTTCCGGCTAGGACATTGCTTATTTTTCGTGTCTCCTGCTTCAAAATAACCTAATGTCTCTACAAACGTAACTGCCACAAACGTGTTCAAATTTATGTCCTGTCAATTTCTTTTCTATCATTTCTGTTATTACGGATGCTTTACAAACTTTGAGCCATTTTTTTTAAATTTTAAATTCGCTCTGTAAAACCATTTCACGATCTTTAGACAAGTCAAATGAGATGCACGTCACAAGGTCATCTCTTTGTAGCCTTTTCAAAGTGTCAAATCCCGTGTCTTCGTTAAAAGGCGAAATCATGAGAACTATTTGCCAAATTTCGTATTTAGATTACTTACTGCAAATAGCACATTACGTGGACAAAAGGTTTTTGTAAGTTTGTAAGCTGAAACATAAATCGATCACAGGATCAGTCTATAATTAGCCGAACAAACATTAAAACGTAAAGATTTTCCAAACTGAAATTCACTGAAGTTTCACCAGTTCTAAACAACAACAACAATCAGTATATATATATATAAATCTGAAAGCTTTCGGATTTTATATTACGCCCAAAGGGGCGTTTTTTTAACGTTTGCATTTTAGCGTTTTGCGTTTTAATGTTTGTACGCTCCAGTGAGATCATTTGGATCTGAGGTGCAAAGAAATGTCAGAAAAAGTGAGGAGGACAGTATGATTCCACCCACGAGCCAGGAAGTGTTACAGGACTTGGACACTTTAGAACGTTTTGCTGTAACATTCGAATTGACCACTAGTTTTATGAAAGACATAAATACAATTAACCATGAGGTTACCGCACATTTTCGCTTTCGTCTACTACAGCCCAATATCCATGAATGTTTCACTAGAAAATAATCAGTGAGTACAATTTCTCCCTTTATAGTATAATAATTAATGTAATACTGTAGCGTTTCCTATGAAAACATACATAATATTCTTACGTACTTTGTACACAGATAGATGATTTTACTGCAATTATATGTGAAATTGTTATATTTCTCTGTGTAATGTAACATAAAATCTGGAGACAATGCTATGCCAGAAAAATTAGAATGTAGGGTCAAGTCTATTTAACACTGAGTAAATAGTTATCTCGCTGATTTGGCGAGATATCGATATGCTGGCGACGATTTTGGCAACTAATGTTTGTCGCCAAATTTGGCGAGAAATCCTCAACAGTGGCGACATTTTGGTCCGGTCCCTGTATTACCGTAATAGGTATTGTAATTGAATAAACGTAATTGATTTTGTATCCAACTATAACTGTATCCGGCCCTCATATGGCTTTTAATAATTTCAAGAAGCAGAAAGTACTAGAAATATCTCGGAACCCGATAGGAAACTATATAAGACCGACGAGGGCATCAGTTCCTCAGTTTGTGTTGGCTGTTTAGTTCAGTGTAAGTTCGGAGTACTGATATATCTCCCGGTTAGCTTCATTCTTTAGATGCGCTTTGCATTGCGTTGTGTTTAACGTTCTTAGTAGTTTGAAATGTAATTATTCATTGTACTTTGTGATTCTGTAAACAGTTGTAAGACTATTTTTTGACTGAAAGTTCCAGGAATGAGAAACGTTTTCTTTGATAAAAAAAAATCTGTCAACCTATCATCGGTCCTGTGTGCGTTCAATAGATTACGAAATCCTACTCACGCAACAATATGCTGTAACAATTGTATGCTGTAATTATATACTGTAAATTGTTAAAGTGAAGAAAAAACAATTCCAAAAATAAAATTTGAGCCTCCAACTAACATGAAAGCTTGATTTTTCGGTCCTCGGAATTGATGCTAACGAGAGTTTAATATATTTTTATAATCATTCTTTTCATAGAGCACAGAGATATAAATTCACTTTTATTTTGGCTTCTGATTGGCTTAAAGACCTTTTGACCAAATTAATTTAGCTCATTAAAAAAAAACACCACCTCCTGATTTTGGCAAAGAGGATTTTCTTCCTTAGCTGCTGAAAATTTTGCATTCATTTTGCTCATACATACACGTTTCGAGAGGATTTGGGCTAAAAAATATTTAAAAACAACATATCTTTAGAATTTCCGATAGAAAGTCTAGCGCACTGGAGATAAAAATACTTTATTCGATACACTGTGTTGCCACTGTTCGCTTTGAAATTGTTGAGTTTTTTTATCAAATATTCGTTAAAGTTTTACAAATATGAAATAGGTAATAAAACACATTCGAAATTCACAATTCGGGCTTCAAGGTGTTCATATTCGGATGGAGGACTAGGTTATTCAAAATTGGATGGCTCTGAGTATCGTTTTTTTCACAATGAGAAAAATATACCTACATTCATGAAGATTCTTCATTATTTAATTTCTTTAAATATAATACAGGGCGATAGCATTTGCTGGCAATAATCCGAAAAATGATACACCGTTTATTGTGATTCGACGCAAAATACTGTTTCGAGACTAAGAGAACTTGTGGACTAGCTCCCCTTTGGGCTAAAAATCACTTCTTGCCTTTTCTTCTCTAACTTTCGAAATGTTAGACCGTTCTCCGTATAATTATTTACAATACACCTTCCAATGAACTTATCCGAAAAGCACAATTTTTCGTAATTGAAAGGGAAAATCCCTAATATAAAACATTACAAAATAATAAATATGCTACTCAACTTTGGGTTCCGCTTTTTTATACAGAATACAGTGATATTATGAAATCGATATATTCTTACCATATGTTACGTAAGTTTTAGAAATTTCAATCAGCGCCTCAGTTGTAAATTGGAGCATTGAAGCCACATTACAGCTTTCAATCATTTTCATAATCAGAAGTTTAGTTTACGATTTTCTCAAAAAATAAGATGCCATTATACTTTGAAGACTAAAACACTAAAACCTCATCTTTTAGATAATTTATACGAAAATTCCTTTAAAAGAAATACGAGGTAAGAACTAGCCAATAAATAAAATAAATTAATTTTACGATGAAAGATAAACCATAATTATCGATATATTTCAAGGAACAACTAGTATATGTAAGTATGTCACAAATTTTAGTTTTACTGGAATAACATTTTGTTCATTCATAATATAGTAAATTTTAAAATCTAATGAAAATCAATTCAAGTAATACGTAGAATAACAACAACAAAAAAAAAAAAAAAAAAAAAAAAAAAAAAAAAAAA
>KK119790.1:266962-296445 GCA_000611955.2 Stegodyphus mimosarum
AAAAAAAAAAAAAACATGAAAGCTTTCAGATTTTATATTACGCCCATAAGGGACTTTTTAACGTTTTGTGTGTTACCTTTATTTATTAAATATCATGTCCTTTGCACTTAAAACACATAAAATTTAATTCAACAGCAATATCACAAAATATTTAAAAGCAGCAAAACAGCATAGCTTTAGAATTTCCGATGCACAGTCTCGCGCGTTGGAGATAAAAATCTTTTTTTTTTCTTACAGTGTTGCTTTGAAATCATTGAGTTTCTTAATCAAAAATTCGTTACAGTTTTACAAAATTTGAAATAGATAATAAAACAAACAGGAAATTCAAAATTCTGGCTTCCAAACGACCATGTTCGGCTGGAAGACTTTACGTTATTTAAATTTGATGGCTCTGGTACCGTTGTGTTTTTTACAATGCAAAGAACAGTCATGCATTCATGCACATTCTTCATTATTTAGTTTTTTAAAATATAATACATGGTGACAGAATTTGGTGGCAACAATTTGAAAAGCGAATCGATTTAAAATGCCGTTTTGAGAATAATAGCCCTTCTGGGCTAACAAGGATATTTCCAAAATTTAAATGCTCTTTTAAGGCTTTTAAAAATTAAATTTTTTGTTGGTTTTACTAACACGGAAATAAAAGAAGTTAACTAATATAGTGTTATGACGCATGTGTGCTACTTTCGAAAAGACGTGACAAAACTGCATTACGGTATTGAGAACGCTGCTGGTAATGAAAAGCTTAACCAATTTAATAACACACTTTGCTATGTGAGTGCGTTAAGCATGATTAAGTAAACGAAGGCAAAACTATTACTGATGTGATCTAGTTTGCTTCTTTATGAAGATTTCTTGTTCGTTCTCATTTCATAATTTTCTAATGTTGATGATAATATGTCATTCACGAACATACATCAGTTCAAAATTGATTTTATGTCTTAGTTTATATGCTTATTTGTTCACATGCATCACTGTATCATTTGCTCACCGCATCAGTTTTCTTTCTTGTAGACTTAAGTTTGTTTCCTTTTGTTAAAAGTATTTTCGTGGTCTCCTATATTCTGCAACTGTAAAATTTTTATCTGTGGTAGTTTCTTTTGTATTGGTCTACAACGTATACATTTCGGCAGGCTATTTTTACAGGCATGCTTCGTGTTATCTATTTATATATTAATTTGTGTCTGTCTTAAAAACCTTTAAACGTTTTTTAAAAACCTTTTAAAAACCTTTTTAACCTTTTTTTTAAAACTCAAAAGTTTTTATAAACCTTTTTTAACCCTTTTAAACCTTTTTTAACGTACAAAACCATTAAAACTTCGACTTTTTTCCAGTTCTAGTCTTTATTTAATACAAAAGTCAACCTACATTTTGAAACTTTTAATCAGTTATTCAGAATTTCAGTAATTCTATCAAAAGCTTCTGCTATTACAAGAAAAATGCATTTGTGTGTTGTTTTCTATATTTTACACCCGAGATTTATTTTGATAAATACTTGGAAAGTGTGAAAATACGTAAACTCCCATACTGGTGCAGGTAAATGTGAGCGAGACACCAAAAGTTCATCATTGGTTGTACAGGTATAGCCACATGACACAAACTGTGCTCCTCCACCCCTGTTTAGATGGAGAACATTCGAGGGGGACAGTTCAACATTCGGAATCAGGAAACATTCGAACAGAGTGCGCTGTGAACATTTGAGGAGAGTGCACTGTGCCCTTTGTCAGTTAGAAAAACAAAAAAATAAATCTAATTCTTCTGCCAAAGTTTGAATCGAGAACATTCCAGGGGGATGGAGAACATTTGAAAGGTCTTTCACTCTTCTTTTCCCATCACCAACCCACATTCGGACTTTCGGCTCGTCAGTATTTTAAGTGTTCCATGGCGCACAGCCACTGTACAGTTGCAAACATCCATGTCTTGTCTGCCTTGTTCGAGATGCGAGCCAGGGTCCATCTGTTCTAACAGTCAGTGTCACTAAATTCTATACCGACCAGGGCGGTGAACGTTCTCACAGCTAGCCTGTTTGCCAGGATTTGAACCCGGGATCAAATATCAGTGCTCGGTGCTAGTATGCATGTCACGGAATAATTTGTTTATTTTTGAACTCCTTGATGTTTAAGAAAAGTGTCAAAGTAGTAATCACGCTCAAAGTTATGTTAAAAATGAACATGAATAAGTTAGTTTCTACTCGGATAAAATTCATAATTAAATAGTTAGTTAGAAACACATGAAATAATTCATATTTGAATATTCAGTTGGAAACATATCAAATGAATCTAATTCTTTCATTTATTGCATTTGAATCCGATTTTTTCTTTCGATTCATCCGATTATTTTTCGATTCCAAAATTATTCAAAAATTTATTTTAAAAAAATGCATTCCATTTTTAATATTAATTTAAAGTAAACTGAATTAAAATCGGACGAAAGTTAAGCTTACAGAGACAGTAAACGTATCCGTCTGCGTTGCGATTTGCTTCCAATATGAACATTTCATTATGTAAACATTTTATTACACATCAATATATTTGCTATATTTCAATTCGCATCTGCATAGAGCGTATAAAAAACTTTGAATGAAATGGAAATCATCTATGAAACGGAACTTTTAAGTTTTCAGCTCTGTGGTTTAGCAGTTCGTTGCAATTTAGAAAAGCTGTTCGTTTCATAATGAAGTGCTGTGTTCTTCAAACATTATGTCTCCTTCAAAATTATTAAATATATATTCTTAAAACTAACTTGAATAATTTCTTCCACATCGATATATGTCATCTAATCCTCATAGTGCGAACATCGATCGTCTCTTAATATGCTCCCGCCCCAAAAAAAGTTTTATCTAACTCTTAGAGGAGTGTCAAAGAAAGAAAATTTTATAGTAATCATCTGCACAATTTCTGCCCAACAGGCTCCAAAGGTTGCACTATATAGTGTCCACTTGTGAGTACTAGAGACATTAGGATTTTTTTTTGAAGCACACGACATGAAAAATGAGCAATGCCCTCACCGGAACTCGAACCTCGGACCTCTCGAATACGCCCCGAGTGTGCTGGCCATTACATCAGGAAGGCAGAAGAAATACCTTATATACTCCCCCTTTTAAAGAGCTACTGGGGTTTAGGTGATCTAGTCGCCAAATCTCAGTGGTGAAAAATCATCATTTACCACCTTTTAGTTCGGTCGCCACTGTAGAGAAATTACAATTTTTTTTTTTGAAGCAGGAGACATGAAAAATGAGCAATTTCCTCACCAGGACTCGAACCTCGGACCTCTCGAATACGTGCCGAGGTAGCTGGCCATTACATCACGAAGGCATGCTAAGAAGGCGGGAGAAATACCTAATACACCTATTTAATAGTTACATTCATCACAATATTGCCCCTGTGCTAGTCATGAAAGTCATACAATGTATATTTTTGTAAAATTTCACCAATTAATTTACATAAAAATTGTTTCAGCGTCAAAACTTTGATGCTTACAAATTATTAAATTTGATATTTTGATGATTGCTTCAAGATTTTATCTATTCCAAAAAATATTTTACATATTGATGCGAATGAAGCTGTTACAGTTTTTCATAATTTTGGCCCTTAGTTTAATTAATCAAGAAGTCAAGACAAGAAACTAGTCTCCATCACAAGATCATAGTTTCCCAAGAAAAATTTGTGTACCTGAAATTGCCAAATTTGGGTCCATTCTTATAACTAAGATGTTTTTCGAGCTATCAAAATGAGTAAAAATCATAATCTTATGGATGATGAATACAGTTATTTATTGTTTTAGGCATGATTTACCTTCAAATTCAGAATTTTATGGAGTGTATTGAATGATATGTTAAAAAGTCAATACCATTTTCATGTCATGCCAGTAACGTATTGTTGTTGATGTATAAAATATTCATTAAAAATGCGGAAAAACTGTTAAATTATTCATAGTTACAAGAGAATTTAATTTTCAAATACTGTTTAATTTTCGCCCTTGAAAACGGCCATCAATTTTTAAAGTATTTTTACTTCCTTGTACGAATCAAGATTATTGTAATAAGTACTGTAATCAAGAAAAATTCCGGGTATTATATTTCAACCAAAATATCCATTTTGACCCCTTATCGAATCACCTTTAACGATGTTTTTGCTTGACATCTGTACGTAACGACAAAATAAAGCACTCTTTTTCCTCAAACGAATTATAAAACTGATTTAAAATGGATTTAGAAGATATTTTTTTTCGTGGCGTCTATACGTATGTATCTCGCATAACTCAAAAACGAGTAGCCTTAGAACGTTGAAATTTTGTATATAGGACTGCTATAGCATGTAGTTGTGAACCTACCTTTTCGGTGGCAACCAGCCACACCAAAAGTATATATATGTATATATATCCACTCTCTTACTCGGCTTCGTGAGCTCAGTCATTTTTATTCTTATATGTTGCTAAATTGGGCATTTTTTGCTTTTGAAAGGATTAAATTATGTTCTTCGTATCTTCCCATTAAGGTTTGATGCCTTTAGTTTACCTGCATGCAATAGTTGTAGAATTATCAACAATTTAAAAGTTGTTCAAGTGCGGCTAAGCCTATTTTTTGAGCCATGTTTGTTTACATTTAAAACATAGCATAATAGTGGATTTGGTGCCAATCTAGACAAACCAAATTTCGCATCAACAAAGATGATGTCTTGTTTTATTTTTGGAAAATTAAATCATTCTTAATCCTTTCTAGAATAAACATTTAATTTATTAAATTGCCCCATATATTGACTCAGCATAGCGTCCACAACAAATTAAGTCAGTTTCTACGCTTTCAGTGTCTTTTTGCCGAGTGAGACCAAAAGTAAACTTTCAGTTTTGTTCACCGCAAAATCTGCTTTCTAGTACGCTGGGAGAGCAAATTGTAAAAATATAAAATGGGACGTTAAATTAATAAGATATGAGATTTCAAAAATGAATTTTGTTTATTTTAGAAGGCAAGGATGAAACCCCACTCGTAGTTCAAGTGTAAAAAATGCATTTAATGAAAGTAATGAAGTATCTGCAAAATTTACCAAGCAGTAAAACTTTTCAAGAATTGAGTAATGCAAAACAGGAGAAAAACCTTCTCAGATATTAATGTCCGCGGATCTGCATATAAATGCAACTCCATCATATCAACACGACATGTTTTTGTCTTTAAGACGTCCATCTTATTGAAGATTTTATTGATCGCTTTGCCACCCGAAGAGAAATTCAATTTGCCACACGTACAACCAATTATGTTTATTACACCAAAGGCCACGCGTTACTGAACTCCTCAAGAATACAAAATATGTGCCTAATGGTGTAGGAGGAATTTAAAATACTTGAAAACGCATGACAGCTTTTCGTACAGTTGATGCTGAAGTACATTTATTTACACGAATGAATTGTCCAAACCGGTCGATGGATCAAGAAAATTCCAAGATGGATTGCTTGCTTCTAATCCACTGACACGTGATTCAGTAATCGTTTCTAATATGACATTTAAGTAATGGAAGCTTGGTAGTTTGCGAATATTTCCTACCATTTCGTGACTAACATGTTGCTTCTGTTATCTCAAGATGTAGCCTCAAGCGAAATGTTGGGATTTTCTAAGCCCTCTCTGAGATGTCAAGGAAAGTCGATACATCTTTTGGAAGCACGTTAACGTCATTCCATTAATAAATGAACCAATTAGTAATTGGAAAATGCTTCAAGTTTACTTAAAGCAACTTCAGGATTCTTAATGCAATGCTTTCCTTTTAATTTGAATAACATAAAGTGGTAATTATACAGGTAGCAAATCAATTAATAACTTCTGAAGTTATCTTTAATCTTTTAATGCAAAATTCTACTTTGCAAAATCATATTTTACTTCATTTAATGAATTATTATGTCATGTCATACATTAAGTCAGTACACTTCAGAATTTCAATCCACTTTGCAATTTTTTAAAATAGGTATTTCTAGCCATAATTTTTTAAGAGCTAAGGTCTCATCCATTTGCATAAAGTTATTTATATACGTTGCTTTTATTTACGTATTTTAGCTGGGGAAAAACTTCATGCAAGAACTTAAATGGCGATGTTCTCAAATCTGTTAAACTATTCTGAAATTGCTATATACCAGAAGAATAAAAAATAATTTTTTACTGCTTTTATCCTTTTGACGCTACTGTACACAATAGAAACTGTTAATCTTTACGTTAATCCTGAAAATAATTGAAGGAAATCAGTTTAAAGACTTTAATTTTTTAATGTTTACAAGTTAGGATAGAAGACGAAAACATAATAAATTTCATTAGTTTAGAAATAGTTTAATGATATTAATGATACAGTATTTTTTATAGTAATTTTATTATAAAAAAGTGTATATGAATTCCGAATTAGATACGTACATAATTAATAGAGTAAAAAATACTCAGTCGACATTTAGATTAAAATTCATTGTGGGACTTTCTCTGTTAAAATTATCTACGGTGGCATTTTCTAATTAATCTGCAGTGCAAATATTACATGTGTCACCATAGGATATATACTCATCAATAAGTTCCAAATATAAAATATTAAAAGAAATATTGGGGTATTAGCCTCACTATCACTCTTTACTCAGCATAAAGTCTCAAGATAACTTCTAAAAACAGTATTTGTACGTAAGAATTGCAATCGTCTATCTAGATAACGTGCCGAATTTAAAGGACAATATTATATTCAGCACAACAAAGTTTCTTCATAGACAGTAATTTTACTGTAAATTATCTGTACATAAATGAGTTGAAGGTGATGTCTTTACAATGATATTGTAAAATGCACAAATATTGTAAAATGTTATACAATTAAGTCTAAAATTCTTACTAAGTTTCGAACATGAAGTTTCAGGAATTCAAAAAGCAAATTTAAAATTATAAGTAAGTGAAGTGAGTATTTAAACGGACGAATCTCGTAGGTCATTCAGAGCGTGAATCCGCTAGTCAGCGCACGTTACTAATTTGCCCTTGCTGTTGCGCTGAGTTTCTGATACGCCTTTTGGTCGTTTAATAAGTATATCGCCGAGTAGATTGTTCAGTCAGCCTAGTTAGCCTTAAATTAGATTGTTAGTCTAGCACTATTGTTTATTTTTAAAATTCTTGTATAACTATTAAGTTCCACCGCAAGTATTTGGTGTTATTGCAACGAAGTTCGAGCATTAGTGTTGAGAGTTTGATGAATAATTAAAGGGTTATTTTACTCTTCTTCTGTGTTGGTATTTTTTACGCCTGTGTGAAAAGTCGCCATGTTTCCTCGTAAGATCCCATTAACTGTATAATAGCTAAAAAGGTCAGATCTTACAGGGTAATAATTCAATTTTCAGTGCAGAGTTTAAAAAGCCACAACAAAGTCCATCAGCAGCCGAGCGGTAAATTCGCTGAAAACACATAGAAGGTTCGGCGTTTGAATCCTGGCGAACGGACAGGCTGCATGGGCGTTTCGGGGTTTTTCCCATGTGTAACGTGTACAAGACAGGTTCTCTTAGAAAATCCTCCACGAAGGCACTACCTTAGGCAGACCTCGAGTGCTTTGCCATAATCAAATTCAAATAAACAAAATTGAAACCACAACAAAAATCTCCCCTAATCAGAATTTGATGAAAATTTTTAGTAAGAAAGAGGAGTTTGTTAATGATTAATCTTGCACTGTTTAGATGTTAAGAAACGAAAGTGATTGAAACTGATTTAATGTTGGCCGTGTCTAAAATAATTAAAAAAAAATCTTTGCTTGCTTATGTAATAAACAGTAATTTTCCAAAACAGAAGAGATAAACTTAAGATTCGGTTAAATAAACTAAAAGAAAACGTTTTTGTACATGAAAGACAGCATATCGAGTTCCAGAAGTAAGTAATTTTTCAATGTTTTTACAATTTGCTTTGTAAGAGCTTAATCCTGTGCTAAGTTTTTCGGCTTATTAGCATACTATTACATTTTTAAAGCGCAAAAGTGAAATTGCTTTAGAAAAATTTTAAGGATTTTAAGTTCACTAACGTTTATTTTATTTTAAAACTTTACTATCATCTCTTATTTTCCATTTCCGGCCAGAATTAACGCGTGAATATGTTTATGCAAATTGTACCTGCTAATTTAAGTTGTGGCTTTTTGCCAAGAGTAGAAGGAAGGAGAGAGAGAGAGAGCTCTCTTGCTAAGAGTCTTCATATCGAGTCAGCATATCGAGTTCCAGAAGTAAGTAATTTTTCAATGTTTTTACAATTTACTTTGTAAGAGCTTAATCCTGTGCTAAGTTTTTCGGCTTATTAGCATACTATTACATTTTTAAAGCGCAAAAGTGAAATTGCTTTAGAAAAATTTTAAGGATTTTAAGTTCACTAACGTTTATTTTATTTTAAAACTTTACTATCATCTCTTATTTTCCACTTCCGGCCAGAATTAACGCGTGAATATGTTTATGCAAATTGTACCTGCTAATTTAAGTTGTGGCTTTTTGACAAGAGTAGAAGGAAGGAGAGAGAGAGAGCTCTCTTGCTAAGAGTCTTCCCGCGTTAATTATGGCCGGAAGAGGAAAATAAGAGATGATACTAAAGTTTTAAAATAAAATAACCGCTAGTTAAACTTAAGATCCTTACAAGATTTTATAAATTAACATAGATACTTCCATGGAGGACATTCTATGGATCTACAGAGTAAACTGAAAATCATAAAAGCGATTCAGTGGTGGCCTGAAAGCTGCATATCCAAATGAATTATGTAAATTATCATTATGCTTCGTATCAGTTTATTGTAAACATAGTTAAATCATGTTTAGATATGCTTTGCAGAGTGTGAGCATAAATCTCATTTTTAAATGAGATTTAAGCCTTAAAAATGCGCTACTCTTAAATGAAATTTATATTTTTTAATTTTCGATAACAGGATAAACTAAGTCATTATTATCTCTACCTAGATATAATTTAGGAAAAATTTAAAATTGATCTATTACAGTTATTATGTATTGTTATCAAATTTCAAACAGGCATACAAATTATTCATTGCAGGAACATTATTTCAAACAGTACCTTCTTGTGCCAGCAGGAGAAAAGAAATAAGAAAATTCGGAAGAAATAAACAAGTAACATCTTATGGTTGTAAACACACATGTTCTTTATTGAATGAAAAGGAATACGGTCGTAAAACGTCGCGATAGAATCTCATCAATTTCAACATCTAACAGACTACTCTCAGCATTTCCCACGTGGCTGAATAATGTTGGTTCGGAGACGTTAAAAAGAAAACCACGGCTTCGCTTCAACGAATTCGACGTTGGTGTTCTTCTGCTATGGAAAATATGCTACGATGTTTGCACAGCTATTTTCCTAATAACTTTTAAAATATGATTTATGAGCAATTTATCTTTCCTAAAAATCGACAGATGAGCCTCAAGGACAATCTGAAGTTACTGACTTATCCCGAGACAAAATAGTATGTTATCATTCAAATACTCTTTCATTTAAAAAATGAACTATTATTTAAAAAGCATTTTGAAAATTATATCTGATAAGGCATTCATTTTAGAAGTTTTCTTTAAATAACATAGATTAAATTAAAATTAATTTACATTAATAAGATAACTGATGCAGAATATTAATCATCATTGTGGAATCCCTAGCTATCCTGTGTTTTAAAATACGATTAAAACAAAATCAAATATCAGAAATTAGAGTTATAACTTGAAAAGTTTTATAGAGCAGTGACAAACTTTAAGATTTTCGTATTTATTGATATTAATTTGATAGCAATCAAATAGATAATATAATGGTAAATTTCCTAATTTCGTTTAGCTCTGAAGATCTATTAGTCTCGAAACACGATTTTGCGTTGCTTTGTTAGTTCAAAGAAGCGTTAGCCCAGAAGGGCTATAGTCTCGAAACGGCATTTTCCGTCGGTTCACTATAAATGACGTATTACGTTTTAAATTGTTGCCACCAAATATTATCTACTTGTATTATATTTAAAGAAATTAAATAACAAAGAATTTATATGAACGTATGCATGTTTCTGGTACTGTGCAAAACAACGGTACTTAGGGCCATCCAATTTTGAATAACGTAATCTTCCACATAATACGGACATCTGGAAGACCTAATTTAGAATTTGGAATTTGTTTTATTATCGATTTCATATTTCGTAACACTTAACGAATTCTTGATTAACAAACTCAACGATTTCAAAGCAAGCAATGGCAACACTGAACGGGAGGGGAAAAACACATTGTTATCTACAGCGCGCGAGACTGTGTATCGGAAATTCTAAAGGTATGCTCATTTTAAAATTATTTTGCGTGATTGCTCTTGCATTGAATTTTATGGTTTAAGTGCGAAGAACATGATATTTAATAAATAAAGGTAACACACAAAACGTTAAAAAAGTCTCTTTGGGCGTAATGTAAAATCTGAAAGCTTTCAAATGTTTTTAAAAATTCTTTATGTTGTTTTTATTCGTTTTGTCAGGACTGAGTGTTCGGTGCACATTCTTGGCAAACATCTTCGTGAACTCCTTAAATCCTGATCTGGAACAGGGAGCTGAATGCAGCTATGTTCTGTGGTAGACTATTAAGATTAAGTGGTAGAAGAACTGCACTTTAAAGGGATTTAAAATCCTCTTTTATTAAACCACAATTATTTACAACCACTTCCCAACTCGGGAGGGATACAGAAAGTAGAGACCGCACTTGGGTCTAAAATGAACAATCAAATAAATTTAAACTAAAACTAATTATAAATTAAATAGTCGTTGCTCACAGAGCTATAACGCGACGTTGGCCTCTAAATTAAATGGTGCGTAGCAAGATTTAGCTAATACTGACGCACTGGGAATTACTTCAATAAGTAATCACGTAAAAGCGCTATGGTAATTTAAATACTAGCTAGTCAGGAGAACTCGAATAGAGTAACCGTGGTCTGAGACTAAAAGCTCTCTCACACCGAAAGGTTTCTACCTTTCGTTTAAATAGAACTTGGCTCCACTTCAAATTAGCATAAAGTTGAAACGCGCGCTTATTCTAACGAGAAGTTGAAATGAGAAGGGATAGAAAGATTTAAATTAAAATAAAACTTTGTTAGTTTAACTAAAACCTTACAGTTTGTCTAAATTCTTTTTTAATATCACAGAAATAAAGAAACTTATTTTTTTTTATTAAGATTCACTTGCATTCAATTTAATTTTGTTTCATTTACTTCAGAAAGAATTAATAACAGTTTATTATAATAACAATATATAATAAAAATTATTAAGAATTAATTCTAAGTTTTAGTTATAATTTTAATTCAAAATCCATAAGACATATTTACCACTTAAAGAAGCGAGGTTTTAACAAAAATACGACTGTTGATTTCCGTTCTTATGCAATAAAAGTAAATTTCAATTGATGAATATAAGAAAAAATGTAACTTTTAATAATCAATATTTTTATTTCTATAAAAGGGTACATTGGTACAATTTGTACACCTAATTTCCTGAGTACAAAAGATTAGAAGAAAAATCATGATTCATTGAGAGCATTTCCTAGTCTCAGCGAATATCTATGTATCAAATGGTTCAACTAATAACTTACTTTTTTCGTCTTTGTTCACTTGACAGAGAATGAGTGACTCATATTCATTGACTTCTCAACCTTTCGTTTACAGCAACAAAGAATTCTAAATATACGATAAGCTATTCAAAGATAGATAATCTATACAAGACTTACAATCAGACAAAAGCATTTGATCAACGAGTTATTATAGGGATTATCTGCGGATAATTTATCTGAAACAAGTTTCATTTGCATCTGCAGCTTGTCTCTTTCCTTTTGAATGAAAATTAGTAGGGATGTCAGACATCTGATGTGTTTAACCGACTGAAAAACTACAATGTCGTGTTTTGAATTGATACCAAATGAATGGGATATACAGAGAAAAGATATTAAGAATAAAGAGACACCACATATTTAGATTGTTACGAAACACCAGGAAATCTGAGCTGCAATCATCGTGGTTTAAAGTATACAAAAGATGGGGAAGAACATTATACTATCATTGTAAATTCAAATATTAAAGTCATCTGATAATTTTATCACGCATATCTAAAGCAAATGATATTCAGGAATAAATTATACTAGTCATGTCTGATGTAAATAATCATGTTGACTATTTATGACCATAAAACACTATCTGCTTCCGGACAGGTGGCATTGTACAGAATTTCCTAAGAAACACTAGCTCGAGAATGCAAGTGCAATCGCGTTTATGTACTGGATTATTATTTGAAACTTTTTTCCAAACTATGCACATGGATTGCTTTTATACTGGAAAATGTATTATGCGATGAGTTATCTCTAAAAGACTGTGTTTAACAGCTCTAAGAAAAATTCAGTATTCTAAAAATAACTAAAAATCTTACAACAGGCGTCATATTCATTGTTTTGTGACAATATGATACTGACATAACGGTAGTCTAGTGTTTCTGTAAGAAGGCAATTCGAAGCCATCCAACCGGTGTAATGGTTAGCGTCGCTGAGTGTCGTGCCGGACGGTCCGGGCTCGAATCTCGGAGGCGGCGTGGATTTTTCTACATGTATAGTGTTCGTGTGGCATGGGGGCACCTAAATGCGCGGCTAGCCGAAAGTTTTCTCGAGAGGTTGGTGGTAGAGAAAGAGGGGGTTGGGAGACTTTCGGACCCGTCCCCTGGGGTGCTCTCCATCAAAATTGGGAGCGGAACTGAGCTAAATCGCACTGCCACCTGTAAGGTGCTCAAGGCTGTTGCCAATGACAGGCGTATTCTTGCACTCCTTGCCACGAGGAATTTGTGGGCTTGGGTTGACTATGTGTTAGACAAATAAGTATCAGCAACAACAAAAACAGGCGATTTTCCCGTCACGATTTATTCCTAGATACACTAAATTTTTCATTACCTTTTTATGTTTTTATATATGACTAAATTTTTATGTTGTACTATGTGTTCCTATTTTATGCTCTATAGGTTTCATTAAATCTGATTGTTTTTACTTGAGATAGTTTCTCAACGGGACAAAAGTGTCCCATACTTTTTCTAATCCGTATCTATATATAACGTTTTAACCCCCACTTCTAAATTACATATTATTGGTGTTTTTCAATTTCTTTTCTGGTTGCTTCCCAGTTTAGAATTCTTATTCTGGCAACCACTTTTCAGTTTTTTTACTCTTTTAATTTTAAGCTGTATAAGCACGCATGTTCAATTTCTTTCTCTTTGTTCATGCAATTGGTCTTAACAAGACACTTGTGTTTTATTTCATGAATTGGTTAACTAAGTCTAATTTTTCTAGCTCATTGGGATCTCCCTTAATTATGTAATTTTTGACTCATGCCTAATTGGCTACTTTTGTTTATTTGTACATTAGCTTTACGAAGTTTTTGTAAAGTTTACTCAGTAGTACTTTTATTTGTTTTAAATTTTATGGCAGGCGCGTCAGGAAAAGAAACGATAAGAATTGAGACCTACGGTATTATGTAGATTTTTATCTATATTTTTTTCTGTTAAAGTTTTTTCGCTTTTGTCTCAATTATTGTCGTTTGACGAAACGCGTAGTGGAGTTTACCTATGCACGAGATGATGCGCTTTTCCCTTGACAAGTCCGCAACAAGCTCGACGTAGGCTAAATTGCCATTTACTGCCATTCTTTGTAATTTTTCTGGTGTTTTTTAATTTAATTTGTGCTTTTAATGGTTTTTTTTTACGTGTTGAAATTTTTAAATGTTGAATTTCTTGAATGCAAACATTTAATTTTTAGTTTTTTTGCGTTACTTACGCTTTTGAGTAATTAATTTTAATAATTAAGTTTTTTTAAACTTTGGAACGTAAGTATCAAATTTACTTTTAGGCGATTGCCTTTAGAATTTTTTTCTCTTTTTTGCTTAGAATTTTACTCCTTTTGTTTACCTTTAATTTTAATTTTACAGCTCAATGCTCAAAATTCTTGACCAAAAGGTCTCTAAGTTCTTATACTACTTTCTTTAAATTATATATATATATATATATATATATATATCCTAGCGGGGCATAAATTTCTTTGTACATACGTGATCCACTGGTAGCGAAATAGTTAAGCGGCACAAAATTCTTAATTGACTTTTTCAAATTATATCGTTCTATGATTGCTTATTTGTAAAACAGAGTAAGCCATTTAAAAAAGCGTACTTCTTAAAAACATTTTAAAGTATACTTTTTAATCTCAGAAAAATTACTCATAACGTATTTATTTGAACTATGATCAAGTTCTGGAAATAAAAGTGGCACATAACATGTAATTAAGAGAGATCAATAACACTTTGTTGACAGTAATGCACATTTCATACAAATTGAAATTAAAAGAAATCAAGAAATTTGAATGCTCAAACGTGATGCAATATTCAACCGAAAAGTGCAAAATTATCAGATGAATTACTGAACATAATGCGGATTATATATTATAGATAATTCAAACCTACAATTAAAATTATATTAAATTATAATCAGCATGAAACCAGAAAAATAGTCACAGCAATTCAAACTCGCTATTTTAATTATTTTTAAGTATACTCAAGATTACCTGTTTATTTTATTTTAGTATGATGCGAAAAAGCATTTAATTATCTATTTGTAATTAGTCTTAGAAGTAAATTCACTTTACGCAATTAAACGTAAATAAATGCCAGTAAAATTAAACTCTTCAGATAATTCTTGATAATTTGCAAATCTTTGAGTAATCAAAATCAGTTTTATTTAAGATAAAGCAAGTACGTTAAACAGCAGGGAATTATTTTACATTAGGCTTCATTGAGAAATATAGGAAACTTCTTGCACTGAACAGCTGGAGAAATTATATAAATGCGTTTTAGCCGAAAAATCCGATGAAATTACAAATCTGGTAAATGATTTATTGAATAAAACATAAAAAGAAACCCACCTACAATTTTTGATATCTGAATATGCGATATATCATTGTATGTGCCTTTATCATTGTACCTCCTGTGTGAAGTAAATCTTTATGACTCCTTCATTTTCCAAATAATACATAAAAGCTGCTTCGCTCGCTTGTTTTCTTAAAATTAGTCTAAGGAAAGACGCGTTTTGGAGACAAAAGCATTTTAACACTTCCAGTTACGTAGAAACAAGAATGCCTCAAAATAATAGAAAACTCATGAAAAAAATTATATTTTATTGTGACAGCAAAGAAACAAGATGGCGAGTAAAAATAAAAAACGGCGAGTACGAACGAAGAAATGTCAGCTGAAACAAGACCTTTCAAATATATAGGATAAAAGGAGTAAGAATAAAAGAAAAAGAACTTACAACTACAGTCTCAAATACACGCAAGAAATTACTTGGAGATTTGTAGAGATTTCACAGCATTGATCGTATGAATGAATTCTTTGTATTTCAAATGGGAAAGCAGAACAGACACGATTTTCTGAAGCAATAATTCAGGATATAATTCACAAATTCTTGATATCCCGTTTGTGTCAGTTTGTGTCCCTTATAACAAACTAGTGGAATCTAGAATAGAAGAGAAACTCTTATTCTTGTACTCTCCAAACAGATTAATTTCACTGCCTTCAAGACATTGTGTATTTGAGTTTGAGGAATTACTTTTGAAGATTTTCTATATGTGTCTTCGCAGGAAGCTGTATTTATTTTACGGAAATTTTGAAATGGAATAGCTCTGATATAAAAGAAAGGATATAAAGGCATAACTTTTGATCAGTCTTATATTATTTATAAACCATTTTGAGTTTAACCCATTAAAATTTAAATTTTAAATGACTTGTAATAATACGATAATATGCTCGTTCGTCACTGTAAACAATTTCGCTTCGCATGTCCTTTTTAACAAAGCGTTTGAAAATATCTTCATGTTGCCCTGATTTGCTTAAATATTTGCATATTTTTATTTTACACTATATATAATTATTTTGGTATATTTCAGTGTTAGAAAAATTAACATTTAAATAACGGACAGATGAAATTCAAAAATTTTAAAAATACGATTTTCAAAGTTCCAGTTTCAATTTTAGAGAAGGAAGATCTATTTCGCAGTACATCTCGATTAAATTATAATAAAATGATATTATTAATTCATTTAATTAATATAAATATAAAAAAATAATTATTTTAGCAGTTAACAAATGGAGACGAGGAAAGAATAACAAAGAAAAATATGAGGTTCGCAAAGGTAATCCCATAAATGTTTAGCATTCTTGTACTCTCAGAACATCTAAAATTCGTGAATTCTGTGTATAAATTCGTACGAAGATCAAATGACTACCTTATATGTGTAATCAATAGTAATTTGTTGTTAGGTCAGGTCAAGGTAACGAATTATGAAATTTTGCAATATATTTGTGACATTTGACGATACGTAGAAAATTTGAGCGATTTCTCTAAAAATTAAAAAAAAAAAAAAAGGATTTTACACAAGTTACCACAACTCCCAGGTAGAATCGAAGGATAGAGATAAGCGATTTCTGCAAATTCCGTGTATTTATATCCGTATACAGAAATTAGACACTAGCTTGAGTTTATTCAGATAAAGCCTTAGTTGAGATTTTATTTTTATTTCAGTGAAAGATACGAAAACACATCTCTGTGCTATTTTACTGCTATTTTTGTCATCGACTTTTGTCTTTTTGTGTGTTACTTTGTATTCAGAATTTATTATTTACCGGACAATGAGTCGAAATAAGTCATCAGATTATACACTAATTAAAAAAACTTGTATTAAAAAATATGTTTTCGAACCCATTGAATGTTATTTTAGACACTTTACTGAGTTATGCACTCCTTTATATACTCTTTACTCATACCTTCAATTATATGTAAGTAATACGTAAATTATCCATAGTAATACGTAAAATAAGTGATACGTAAATTATCCTTTTTCACATTTAGAAAGTTAGTTACATACTTGCCAACCTATGACACTCAAAAATCGGAGAATCTTTTTAGAAATCGAGAGATTTATTTTCAATGACTAAAAGATTTTTAAATGATAAAAATAAATTTTATAATAATGAATTAACTTCAGATCGTTACTAATTAATAACTGAAAGTTCATTTACTAATTCACAAATGCGAACAGCACATTCTGCATTAATAACATTTTGGTTCTTTGTTTCCATAGAAAAAATTAACTTTTCGTTTTTTCCAATACAACTCATGTTGCCCTTGTTTATGTGTACGAACATGTTTCAGAATGTTATGTGTACGAACATGTTATCTGTGTACTATTTTTGAAAGTACCTCAATATTTTACCTTTTTCGCAGATATAACTAATACGAAATATTGTAATTTCTTAAACTATTTCTCGAAAGTACGTACGTTCACACAGGTTAGTGACAAGATGAACGAAATAACAACTTCGATCTTGCTTCGTGCTCATTGGTGTGTGCCAGATGACACCCACTGGCACTCAATGCTCATTGGAGAAACGTAACATGACGTTTTCGAACACGTACTCTCACTCACAAAACAGAAAGGAGCCATAATTTCCCACTGATAAAACTTCTTTTCTATGCAATCTAGAGAAAAACCAGGTGTTTTGAGGCACCCCAAATCACTTTTTTGGGGATGCAAATAACGCATAAAAATCTGCTGCATAAAAATCATAAGAAATTTTAAGAACAAGAGAAAGTCGGGAGAAATATATTGTAAATCGGGTTGGCGGGAGAACGGTCAGAAATCGTGGATCTCCCGCCTAAATCGGGAAAGATGGCAACTCTGATTATACAGTGAAATTTTTAATGGCAACCATGTTCCGTAGAAGATATTCTCTGAAAGTAACACTACGAATAAATATCAACTATAATGAACTTCCTCTGGCCGAACTCTTTGTTACGAACACGACTGAAACAGATCAGCATTTCTGAGGCTGTATATAAACACTGGTAATAGACAACACTTTTCTAAGCTCATCATTCACGTAGAAGACCAAAATCATCTGGAACCGTGGATGATTGTCTATAAATGACATATAAGTAAATATGAATGTAAATTAAGGTCACATTTCTGAAATGATAATTAAAATCATCTGAAAATATGGGTGGTCATCTAATGGAGGCACAGTTATGATGTACAGAAAAACTAAAAGAGAGATTTAAATTCTGTAAGATTATGGATTCTAAAGCAGAGTAACACTGTACGCTATCTCAATCAAAAACTTATTTTAGTAAGTTTTTTCGATGATATAAAATTGCGAAAAAGGTTCATTTAAGATAAGATGTAACAACTCAGACGTAGAAAAAAATACGTGTTTTAGTTGCTTAAGCGGCAAGAAAAATCAAGTTGTGAGAAATCTGCTTTTCAGTTTTTAAGAATTCTTGCACTATAAGACTTCATTCGAAAATTAGAGGTATTCAAGTTGTTAGAAGTATTCATTATGCAGGAGAATATCTTCATTCCAATTCAAGCCACAAAAATGAATATTTTAGATCTATTTGAAAAAATTTTGGGTTATAAGGCAGAATCCTTTTCTATTCAACAGTCATGTTTCCAGAATTAAAGATATTTATTTATAGCTGCTTATATGCATAATAGTTTGATTAATAATGATGGATGTTACCACTCAGATAGACCGTCGAATTTGGAAACGTGGAATTCTCTAGGAAGATTTAGATCATTCTTAAAGACATCAAATCAATATTCACATATATGTGTCACACCAGAATATTTGTCCTTATTACAAAAAACAAAAATCTTCATAGGTAGCATTGTGACTCAAAACAAATAGTATAATTGATTCCTCGATATGCCAAGGCGTAGCTTAAGTCTTTAGATTGTGTGATACATCATCCATTGATCCTTCAAATAGGAAGATCCGGAAACATGTACATGAACAAATGAAAATTAGGGTCAGCACTGAACATTACTTCAATATTTCTGACACCGAAACATAGTCGGTGTTCTGTGAATTTGCTTACATTACCAGACTGTTGAATCTTAACAAAATTCCAGCAGGATTCGATGTGCTCAACAACAAGATTCTTCGTTCAACCACAGTGCGAATCCCTCACTATGTACGTATGCCTCGCAATTTGCTGGCAAAATCAGTACTTTCTTGCAGAAGCCAAGTTCGCTCAGGCTGAACTTTTTCTAAAGAGGTATAAAGATCGCAACGACGTAACCACTTTACGAAATTCGTGCTTAAAATGCTTTGAATAAAACAGCTTGCTAGATTAAAGGCACAAGTTATGTACCTTCCATGAGAAAACAAAAGCATATTATTATGCTATGGTAATCATTATTTATAGACGCCATGCGTCACTCTTCAGAGTAAAATCCTTCAGACAGTGCGGCAAATAAATTATTTTTGAGTAACGTTTGACTATATTCTCTCTTGGATTCTCCATGTAAAGGAAATCGAAGGAAGACTATACAAGATATCTAACTCAACGCTCAGAACTATTTGGAAGGTGTCCTTGCGGATGTTTAAAATCTGAACATCGTAGTTACTCAGTGCGTAGTACTACAAGGCATTGTATATGGAGCACTTGCATCTCATTTGGATGCAGAACATTCTTAACTAAACCGAGAGACCATTTCATCAAAGCATAAACTGAACATGCCTACTTATGACTTCAGTGTTCTTTCAGGACTGCCTCTATTGCACATCATGGTGCAGCATGAAAGTGCAATAGTTCGATATTCAGAATGAAAGAAAATATCATAACATGGGACAAAATATATGTTCACACGGATTAAAGCTATGCATTCCACGCCTACCTTGCCCCTCCTGCAATAAACGTAACTACTGCTGCAACCCTAAGATCGCGTTGGAGATCATGCAGTATATAATATAGTTCGACCGCCTCATCCGCGACCATGAGCGCAAACACGCATGCGCCATTCTGACCGAATTATTCTCAAAATAGGGTGGAAAGGTGGGTACTTTTTTTCCCTCCAGCTTATCTCTTTCCGGAGAAAAGAAGATTTTTACCTGAGCTTTCATTTCGCAGCAAATAATAACGCCCCTTTTGGACGAGTCTATGTGTTTTGGCAGAATGCCAGCCAAGGTTGCGTTTGAAACGGTCGAACTATACAAATGATCACAAAGGGTATATGGAACCAACAGTGGATTATAATGTAGTGAATAATGAATATTAGAACCTAGAAAATAAAATCAAATCTTCATGTTGCTGTCTTTCATGCTAAATTTGTTGCGCTGAAGCATAAAATGTAATTATAATAATTAGATTATGTAATTGTATAATCTCATCAAAAATATAATGGAACTATTTTTTATGCAATTCCCTATCATAGAAATTAGGTCTAATTAGAAAATCAAGTTCATAATTAAAAATTACAGTAATACTGATATTTCTCTTAAATTTTACCATCTCTTATATTGTTTAACAATTTTTTATCTTCACTTGTTATCAATGACTAGCCATTTTAGATAACAAATTATTAACAATATCAGTCGATGGTAAAACACCTAAAAGCATCCTATTTAACTTTTGCATATACACTCATATCCATAAATTAAGGATAATGCAAAATCAGGCAAAGGAAGAGTTTGAAGCAAAACAAATTTGACTTATTTGTAAAGCTTATTTATTAAACAAAAGGTAAAGAGCAAAAAAAGATGCTATATGTTTGATATTATTAAAAAATTAGCGATTTTTTCTCCCTGGAGCAAATTACAAAAAAAAAAACCTATTTAAAAAAACCAATATTACATGGTTGGTATGATTGTTAATACATTGTATGTCTCCCAGACGATGCAACACAGTCCGTACAACGCCTAGGCATGCTGAATATCAAATTATCGATCTGATCTTGGGTGATATTACACCACTCAAAAAGCAATGCTCTCCGAAGTTCCGGTAGACATGTAGGAGGAGGTTGACGGGCTGCAACTCGTCGACCAAGCATGTCCCACACGTGCTCTACCGGATTAAAGTCCGGTGAGAATGCTGGCCAGTCCATACGGGTGATATCCTCCGATTGAAGGCATTCGCTTACGATGTTTGCACGGTGAGGACGGGTGTTGTCATCCATAAACACAAATTGTGCGCCCATGGCGCCCCGAAACAAACGTACATGTTGTTCCAGAATGACGTCCCGATAGATTTGGCTTGTCATGGTTCCAATTTGAACATGCAGGTCAGTTCTGGAACCCAGAATAATTCCACCCCAAACGAGCACCCCTGCACCAACGTAACGGTGTCGTTCAATGATGTTTTCTTGGTGGTAACGAGTACCTGGAGCTCTCCATATGAAAGTCCGGCGAGAATCAGACTGCAAGCTAAACCTGGACTCGTCGGAAAACATCACACAAGCCCACTGTTGCGGTGTCCACAATGCATACTCTCTACTCCAGGCTAACCGCAGGCGACAGTGAGTTGCAGTAAGTGGAATGCATCTGACAGATCTACGAGCATACAGACCAATCTGCCGAAAGCGTCTGTACACGGTCTGCCTTGAAATTGTCGTATCAGTGGCTGAAGAGAGCTGACGAGACAGGTCTGAGGCTGCGCTCCGCCTGTTTCTTTTGCAGTAACTGCCAAATACCGGTCCTCATTCGGCGTTGTAAACTCTGGGGCGACCTGTGCTGTAACGTCTACTCACATACCATCATCTTGGAGTCCTTGCCAAAGCCTGGAGATGACACTCTGGGCAATTCCAAGTTCGTCTGACACTTCCAGTTGGGTACGCCCACATTCCAGGTGGCCAATAATTCTACCACGTAAAAAATCATCCAAATGCGTCCTTTGTGTCATAACTATTCGGTTATTGCGCTGAAATGCTTATAAAGCGCCTGCGAATAATTTTACCTCTTTGCCTATATTCCTTAATAAGTTAAATTAAATTTTGTTTTAAGTGGATTGCATATGCAGCAAGTATTGTTATAAGGTATTTCTCCCGCCTTCTTCGCATGCCTTCGTGGTGTAGTGGTCTGCATGCTCGACGCGTAACCGAGAGGTCCGTGGTTCGATTCCCGGCGAAGGCGTTGCTTATTTTTCACCTCTCTTGCTTCGAAATAACCTAATGTCTCTACACTGGCGCCCGAACTAAAAAGGTGGTGGATGATGATTCTCCACCACCGCGATTTGGCGATTGGGTCAACAAAACCCCAGTCGCCCTTTAAAAGGGGAAGTATATAAGGTATTTCTCTCGCTTTCTTCGCATGCCTTCGTGTAGTAGTGGTCTGCATGCTCGACGCGTAACCGAGAGGTCCGTGGTTCGATTCCCGGCGAATACGTTGCTTATTTTTCATGTCTCCTGCTTTCGAAATAACCTAATGTCTCTACATTGTTTCGAATAACACTAAATACGGCATTTGTAAAAGTAAAACTAAGCTGTTTGTTTAATTGAATGCGAAAAGCACCTAAGTGAAAGAATGCTTTATTGAAGGATTTCCTAAAGGATGTCGGCTTTTATTCACATAACACATAGAAAAATTATGAAGATACCCACATATCTAGATTGCTCTCAGGAATGCATATTTCGGAATTACACGTTGCTATAATAATCAAAGAAGAAACTTCTAATATGGAAGAATGAGTTCTTATTCTATATTTGCTCTTGTAACTTTGAGATGACATCTCTGAAAGTGTCCGTATGTGGACATCCTTTTCTAAAAGTGTTACACACGATTTGTTTTAATTCACAGAGTCACTTCAAAGTCTTGCGCATGATTATGCCACATTCATGTTTTTTAGCTGAAGTCTTTAAGAAATATTTTCACTTTATACACTTATTTAACAATAATTTTTTGATTGAGATGTTATTGTTTGGGTTGTTTTCGGTTGAAAATATTGTCTTTGTTTCGAAAGTGACTGAAACTGTGTAAATTATTTGTAGATCTACAACGTTTACTACATTCATCTATAAGGTATTTCTCCCGCCTTTTTAGCATGCCTCCGTGGTCAGCACACTCGGCGCGTATTCGAGAGGTCCGTGGTTAGAGTCCCAGCGCAGACATGGCTCATTTTTCCCATCTCCTGCTTCAAAAAAATCCTAATGACTCCACACTGGCGCCGAAAACTAAAAAAGGTGGTAGATGATGATTCTCCACCACCAGGATTTGACGACTGTGTCTCTTAATTCCCACTCGCCCTTTAAAAATGGGAGTAAATAAAGTATTTCTCCCGCCTTCTTAGCATGTCTTCGTGGCGTAATGGCCAGCCCACTCGGTGCGTATTCGAGAGGTCGAGGTTCGAGTCCCGGCCAGAGCATTGCTCATTGTTCAAGTCTCCTGCTTCCAAATAACCTCATGTATCTACACATCTACGTAGACTGTTCAAATCCGAAACGCTCCAGCTATTTTCTAGAAGAAACTGGGCTTCAATATATTCACAGTGATCTTCTTTTCAAGTACGGCAAAGCTCATGAGACATAACAGAAAAACGCCATTCGTTTTAGAAGCCCCTCATCATTTCGTTGGGATACCAATGTGCACCTAAGAATTGAGCCGCCGAGATTCGAACCAGAGTCAAGCTACCAACAGCCTTATTTATTCAACGTATTTTAATTTGGATTGCAGTCATATTGTAATTATAACTGCATTGTATAAAGCTGTTTTAAGGGCAGTTTTAGCTTAGAATTAATTGCAGTATAATTATCCTGTTCAATCAATAACAGATTGATTAAATTTCAAAAATAAACGTTTTTTTTCACGGTTTAACGTTTTGACAAATGGCAACATTATGGAATTTGTTGTGTATGAACGTGCAAGGAAGATACATTAAACATCTTATGATTTACAGAATGGCAACATTCTGATAATTTGGGTATTTGGGTATATGCGAAGACGCGCTTACGATTAATTAAGGTGTTATGTTTCGCGCAGAAGCGACATTTACCGAAGGCTGTGTCTACATTTTTCCGTTTTTTTTTTCGCCTGTCACTTTTTGAGGCATTTTCGTGTCCAAAAATTGTGTTTTTCGAGTGTAATGTTCAAACGTTGCTATGTGAGCAGACAAATAAAGGGATACATTATATATATTTCTGAAATGTTAATTAACCTTTACCCATCATCATTTCCTATAAAATTAACCTAATATATCTAACTTTTACCTTTTATTCATATTAATAATTAAAAACATATGCTATATTTTTTATGCAAAAATAAAGCATGTTACCAGAAGCCAGAAAGCAGAACGCGTCATGTTGCTTCTTCATTTTATTTGCTAATTTTTTCCAGTCCGCTTTTACTTTTGTAGATGAAACACTTATTAATGCATACTCTCAATAAATAGATCACGAACTGGGAATGAAGAGTTATAGCGAGGGGGTGTATTTAGAAAAAGTACTTCCTTTTCTCACGGAAGTCTTTTTATGAAGCGAAACAGGATTCTTTGATGAGACGTCTGCCTAATTTATTTCGACAAGACGATCTTGGGTTATTCATGTCATCAGTATTGTAGAGATACGAAAGATTTAACTCGATCGAACATTTTGTATTTTCTTTCTTTCTTTTTTTTTCACATTCTATTTCGATGCATCGTTGTCGACAAAATATCCTGTATAATCATTTTAAAAATGAATTTAAATTTCCATTAAAAATCAATAGGCTATTACAGGGATGGGATCATCAAATCTTAGATTCCTGGAAGTTTCAAGATTTAAAAAAAAATGGAATCTTTTGTTTCATTAGAATTTTTGAATGAACGCTCTAAATCGAAATTTCGGGAGGATTAATTCTATTGACATCTAAGATAGGCGTTTATTAACAAAGATCTATTAACGATTTTTGTAATTTCATTGAGTTTAGATCTCTAATGTCTGCTTCAATTTGAATTTTGCTTAGAAGATTGAATCATTTAACGGAATTTGGGAGAACAGATGAATTTAGGGAGCGAGCACCAAATCTAGAATGTTAATTTTGAGGTCACCAATTTTTTTTTTAAGCAGCTATCGTATTTTGTTTATCTTACATATATATGTATACCCACTCTGTTACTCGGCTCAGTGAACTCAGTTTTTTATGCTTATATGTTGGTAAATTGTACATTTTTTGCTTTTATATGGTTGAATCATGTTAGTCTTATCTTTCGTTTAAGGTTTTTATACTTTCAGTTAATCTGCATGCAATAGTTGAAGAATTATCATCAATTTAAAAGTTGTTTAAGTGCGGCTAAGCCTAATTTTTTTTCCATAGCAGCCATATTTGCTTACATTTGAAACTAAGCAGAATAGTGAATTAAGTCTTTCTGCACTTTTAGCTTCTTTTTCCTGAATGGGACCGAAAGGAAGCTTTTATCTGGGACCAAAGGGGAACTTTCAGTTTTGTGCATGAAAAAAATTTGCCTTCTTGTCTTCTGGCCGAATTGCTTGTTTCTGCCTAGAAATTCGTAGTCTGAATTATAAAAACTGTTTTTTTATTTGTTTTAACTGTATTTGGTGTTTTATATTTTGTATATTTTAAAATTTTTAATAAAGATATTTTGAGGATTTATGTATTTTTGCCTTGTCGGAAAGGGAGAACTGAATTAATTGAATGAGAAATATATCTCTAATGAAATTCGAGGAAATAAGTTTATAAGAAATGCAGGAAAAATGCATATAATTTAATATTCCGTACAAGGAAGTTATGTAGGGTAGACGTCAGATTTTTTTCTCTTCTAACAGGAAGCATAAAAATCAAGCGTTTAGGAATGTTTGATTTAAAACTTTTGACGATCCTTTGGTCCACAGGCTGGATAACACTTCTAGAATTCGGTGGTAAAAATTCAAACTTGAATATTCCGCAAGATAAAAAAGGGCCGCCGCTACGTGCTCCCAGGATTTATGACTCATCGCTAACTTTGGGTTTACTTCGGAACATTAAAAGTGAATTTTCCCAAGAAAGGAGCAGCTGAAATGGAGAGATGGAAGTCAAAAGAAATTTTATGAATCGCAAAAATATGACTCGGTATAACTGAGGTTTCTTCTTTAAAAGCGAATTTTGCTCTCATAGGCTTAACATTGTACCAACCAAGTCCAATGTGGTTTTGTCAAAGGACTATTGTTTTCGTTTTTCGATTTTGCGTCGGAAACACTAAACGTTGGTTCACATTTCAAACTGTTGCCACCAAATATTGCAGCCCTGAATTATATTTAAAGAAATTAAATAATGAAGAATGTACATAAATGTATGTATGTTTCTCGCATTGTGATAAAACGGCGGTACCTAGAGCCATCGAATTTTGAATGACGTAATCCTGCTGCGAATATGGGCATCTGGAAGCCCAAATTTGAAATTTGGAATTTGTTTTATTATCGATTTCATATTTTGTAAAAATTTTGATTAACAAACTCAAGGATTTCAAAGTGCGCAATGGCAACCTTGTATAGAAAGAAAAAACATTTTTTTATCTCCAGCGCGTGAGACTGTGTGTAGGAAATTCTAAATATGCTCAGTTTAAAATTATTTTGCGATATTTTTCCTTAACTGAGTTTTATGGTTTAAGTGCAAAGAACGTGATATTTAATAGATAAAGGTAACACACAAAATGTTAAAAAATCGCCCCTTTGAACATAATTTAAAATCTGAAACATTTCAGATTTTCTTCTTATGATATTACTTCTTTTTTTTGTGCCATGACTAATAGTTAAGTTCACATTTCAACCTTATAAGGTTTCGTGGAATAAGATTATTAAACTTTATGTTTTGTTTGGTTTAAAGCTGTTAAATTGCTGTGCAAATAACCTTGACTGAATCTGAAGCAAACCCATAATTTGCTAACTCTCGTAATATTCATGCTTTTAATAGTCTAGAATCATAATTGCGATGAAATTAATCTTCAGTATGCTTTGCCGTTTTCAAAACTAACAATAAAATAGGGACTGCTTTAACAGCTCTCATAACTCTTTTCCCAGCACGAATGAGCGATTTGAATAACGAGTCGAGAAGTGCACATTGAAAAAGCATCGACATTCATCATTTACATAGCTTGCGCCAAGTTAAAAAGTGTACCTTTTGTATCCAAGCCAGTTCTCAGCACAGAGCAGACGCTGAGCAAGTAATTATCCTCCGAAAGTATGCAAAAGAAAATAATTCATGATGTTCCAGATACTTTGCTTTATCTTTGTTCTTCTTACCATTGCCAAACCTTGCAAATGGAATTCTCAAACAAAAGGAAAAGTGGATTTAATTATTAACTGCCATCAGTTCATGAATTGGAAGTTTATTAGCTAGAGGCACAGAGAAGGTTTTAAAGTTCTGCGATATTTCACAGCGGGTGTTATTTGAGAAATAATTACAAAGCTTGAAAAAGAAGCGATGCTGGCCTCTTTTACGAATTATGCTAACCAAATATGCAATTCTAATAGATAGGAATCACTTGATAAATAATTTGTCTTCACAAATTAACCTCACTTTTGTTTTTACTTCCAAATAGTAAAATATTTATCAAAACAGAAGCAGGTGGATGCAGCTAATAAAGTGCTGACGTAGTTCAAATTTAGGAGCATATGCCTGCAGGGAATTTGTGAATTTGAACTCCACTACTTCAGTGACTGAGTTGCATCATTCGAAACTCGTCAAGTTACTACATAGAAAGGAGAAATAATGAAGTCACATGGTTTTATAAATAAGCTAGAGAATGAATTCGATGGCTTCTTTCAAATCAATTGGGAGACAATTGCCGGCGATCGTCTTGAGTCCTTATCTAAGTTGACTTGAAATATTACCTAAGTTGATATGCAATAATGAAAATAAAATGACATGATAATAATAACAATGATAATAAGATCTTGCAGTATTTTTCCATTAATTAAATTCACATTGTTCTATCGTGGGAAGATCGCTATGTCTATAAATATTTAAAACTAGCGGAAGTACCCGATGCCAGTTAAGTTAGATTCAGAGCAATGTATCTAACAACAGAGAAAACGATACCGCTGTAATCCTTCTATAATAACGATGTAAAAAATACGATTCATTGTCATATATTTTTCAGTTTGATGCGATATGGAAACCACATAAAAAATTTCGATAGAAAAATAAGCTAATTCTCTGTCATTATATCAGCAACAATGGCACGCAGTTCTTAAATGATTTTCGTCTTCTAATCAAATGGGCGTAAAAGCTTAAATTCCGTCCAATATTTCACCTATATTCAATTTTAGTTGATTAAATGTTTGAAAAAGATATCATACATGATCAAAACTCAATAACACGAACAAACAAAGACACAAACGGCCATTCTTTTTTATATTGTGGGGTTTTAATTATTTAATTCAATGTTCAATTCTTGAACCCCACAAACACTAAAAAGCGAATAATCGCTTTAGTGTGTGAACAAATACGTAAGGCTTAAGAAGGGTTAACTACCCTTTATTTCTCAGAATAAATACAATCAACTCCTATCTCGGAGTATGCACAAAGCCTCTACTTAGGCTTGAACTTAAATAAATATGAAATTGAACTAAACTAAGCTTAACTAAAGCTGACTGAAAATATAGCCGAAGCTACCAGGATTCTAAGTAGTTGGCCGCTAAATCTTAATTAAATCGGCGAAGCCAAACGAGGGCTTAAAGTATAGTCGAGCGTAGCAAAGCTAAGAGAGACGTAGCCAAAAAACAAACGCGCGCTAGTCAGAAACTCAGACTCTGTCTCTCGAAGTCGGTGAAACATCGACTTAAATAGTATTCTTACTCATTTGCATTAACTGTGGTTTCTGAAATTACATTCTGGTAGAAAATTGTAAGCTGAAACTACAACAGATAGAAAAGATGCATAACTTAAAATAACTGTTAATAAAATTAGGATAAAGCTTATAATATTGTTACGAATTTCACATTTATTTGGCTATTTATTTAGAATTGTAATTAGATTTGCTTCATGTTGCCTTAGCAACGCAGACGATTTTTGAAGAGAAAGCTACGTCGAAAAAAAAAATAACAATAAAAATAAAAGAGCGCGTGCATTTAATGCTTAATAAATATCTCGTAATTGCTGTTGCCATCCGGAAAAATCTAGAAAAATCGTGATTGTTCTACTGATAATTGAAAAGTTTATAAAAGCCGAGGTGAAACAGCTCATCTCAGTTAGTCAGTGGAATTCTAAAGAAAGTTGGTCGAGTTGTTGGATTGTTTTCGTGCGGCGGTAAGATTCTATGCAATTCTTCTCTCGTATATAGACTGTGGATACACGATTATTTTTGTGGATTAATGTGTTTTTACCTGCGATCGATGTTGTGTGACTCTTTGCCATTTTAGCACGTGGCGATGGAAAATCAAGATTTTCCCCCGCTGGGGAATGGGAAAGAATTAAAAGAATGTGCAATTGAGTTAACAGCAGAAATTATTGATTTCGGTGAAAACGTTTTGGATCTGAACTGGCAAGAAATATTGTTTAAGGATATATGGACGCTGGATGATTATTTCTTCGGATTGAATCAAATCCATAACATCGAAGTTGCTGTTCGTTTGAAAGATTCTACAAAAACAACGTGTTGGATGCACAGCTGCAGGAAAAATTGTTGGATGAATGGAATAAATTCATGGGAGTTGCTACAGGATTAAAGTCACTATTTACAGGTAAG
>KK119791.1:5201-16377 GCA_000611955.2 Stegodyphus mimosarum
TCTTCTTTTGTTTCAAGAACCGGTTCCCATTGTATCTAAAGCTAAATATCTTGGCATCATTCTTAATAGTAAGCTTACCTGGTCTGATCATATTCAAAGCGTCAAGAACAAGGCATTAGGCATCATGATCAGATTTCTGCCAGTTATTGGAAAATATTCTAGTCTCAGTTTACGCACCAAAAGACATATCTATACTTCCTGTATTAGGCCAATTCTTTGTTACGCTTCTCCAGCCTGGAACACTGCTACCTGTAAACAACTTTATCACCTGCAAGTCGTTCAGAATAAATTCCTTAGAATTATCACTGATGCCCACTTTTTTATAAGAAACGAACTTCTTCACAGAGATCTCAAGCTTGAATCTATACAGGACTATATTAAGAAATCAAATGATAAATTTTTCAACAAAGCTGTGCAGTGTGACTTTGTGAATTACTCCCAGATATTCAACTATGAAGTCTTTTCAGAAGACAAATTTATTCGTCCATTAGCTGCTCACACAATCATAGATGGAGTCTAACAAGAGCACTCACGACAACTTCTCGTTGGTAGTTGCTTAACTTTCTTTCACATTTGTATATAGTTGTTCCTTGTACCTGTGTAATTATATCTTTGTACATATCAATTCGTGGAATTTTGTAGCACCTTTTGAACTATTATTCGTATATAGACAAGATTTTCGTCTCTTTTTTGCCTTCTTTTCAATGTCAGATGAATTGCTTACTCCGCAGATCTGGTCTTGTCGTTTCTCTTGCGATGTCCTAGGCCTTTCTTTTTTTTTATGCCTCCGTCTTCTCTTCCGAGATTCACCCACGTCCGGATTCTATATCATGTGCCTTAGGGCTTTATTTCAAGAACCGGCATCGCTGCCATGGCAGTAGCCCGGTATAGCTCTTATCCAGGTATCCAGGCTCTCAGAGTGAGAGAGCTTTTAGTCTCAGATCACGGTCATTCTGCTCGACGTTCGCCTGATCAGCTAGCAGCTAAAATTATAAGCCATAGTGCTTACTACGTGATTACATATTGAAATAAATTGAAGTGCGCTAGTATTAGTATTCCTTGCTACGCACCATTTAGTTAGAGGCCAAACTCCGCAATTTGCTCTGTGAGCAAAGTTTAATTAGATTTCTATTTTAGTTTTAGTATTAAATTTATTTGATTGTTAAATTAGGCCCAAGTGTGGTCTTTTACTTTCTGTATTCCTCTCGAATTGGGAAGTGTGTAAATAATAGTGATTTAATAAAAAGAGGATTTTAAATCCCTTTCAAGTGCAGTTATTCTCCGGCACAGTATCTACATCAGAACAAAGCGCATCTTCCTCTCCCTGTTCCAGAGCAGGACTTGAGGGTAAGGAGTTACTTCACAATGTTCGCTAAACACATGCACAGAATACTCAGTCCTGACAAAGTATTCTTCCGTTTTCAGGCACGTCTCGAAAGGAGTCGCTATATTCTATTTAAGTATATTCCTTTCCAGAAAATTTGGCTTCATATATTCTTCAGTCTTAATCATTTCTTGGTAAATGATTGGGAAAGTTTAGGTGATACATTGACAAAATTAAATTAATTTTCAAATTAATTTAAAAGTAATTAAATTTTTAATTTTAATTGGGAAAATTAAATTTATTTTCAAATTACTTTATTTGAATAAATAAATTAATTTGAAATTACTTTATTTGAATTTACTTTTATAATTCAAATTACTTTATTTATTCAAATAAAGTAATTTGGAAAGCATGGTTTCATATATGGATCCAGTATAAAAAAATTGTGGTCGTAAGGAACTGAATAAACATTTTACTTTATTGTATCATTGCGATTATATTTTCATGGAAAGTTTACGTATAACTACGTTAATTCAATCAATTTGCAAATAGGAAGGATAAAAGTATTATTTTCCAGAAAGATGTTTCATAAACTATGGAATTATATGAAAAGAAAGCAATTTAATAAAGAGAAAGTGAATTTATAATAAAATGCAATAAATTTAGAACTTACAAAAAAACAATTTAGGTAATTAAGAGTATGTTACAGAAGAAACAAAGAATCTTAAAATGTCAAAGAAGCCAACAATTAGCAAGAGGAACTGGCAAGTGAGTGAAATCCAAATTTACTCATTTGCTCCGATTCTTCTTGCTTATTCTTAGTTTGTAACCAATAAAATGATTTATAGTGCACACTTTGAACCTCTTAGTCCCTTGGTAGTTACTATTTAAGTATAAATTAAGGACATTATAGTCAGCTTGCTTCATTAACGACGGACTGTATGTCTGTTAGTTAACCAAATGGTCAAATATCCCAGCGTAAAAATAACGACGGAAATAACGAATCATTGGTCAGTGCTGCTGTATGCTCAGCTTCCGAAGATTGCAGGTTTACACAATGAGTAACCCCCGACACTAGTAAAATCAACACCAATACTACACTAAGGACGTTGAGTTCAATTCTGCTTTCGAGGACCTTCGAAAACCCAGAAGAAATAAGATTCATTCATAACAAGCCAGAAACTTCGATCTTGCACCAACATCAGATGTTGTGGTGGACAGAGACTCAATATTCGGTTTACCATACCTATATTGATTTCATTAAATGCAGATATAACACAATTTCCTGATTACACAAGGTACTACATAATGCTCAGCATAGAACTGTTTAAAATCTTCGGTCAGCATTATATCTGACAATGAAACAATCAGAATGTAGTAATTGCATTCATTTTACACTGCGCCAAAAAAAGGGGACAAGTTCAGTATCTCCCGTTCTACTGGACCGATTGACGAAATTTAAATTGTGTTTTTTACATCTCGAAAGCGCGAATTAGGATATATATTAGATTTATATATAGCATTGTTCTAATGTAGGTATTTCGACACAAAATCTGACATTGTCTGAAATAAAATGCTATTTTTTTTCATATTTCGATTCTACGATTCAAATTATGTCTAGATATAAAATTTTGTAATTTTCGTAAGAAATGTGTGAAGAAATTAAAACATTTATCTTGGCGTATTATTTTTAGTATTTTCAGTACAATTCACTTGGCGAACTTTTTAATTTTTAGCAACCTATTTTCTCTTCCTTTTTTTTTCTTTACACACAAGCGGAAAAATGGTCATCGTTCATACTTTCAAATAATTCTGACAAAGTGCGTGAATCACATTTGACTTTATTATCGCTTATAACAAATATGCCAAATTTCAAAACGCGGCAATGTATAAATTCACGTATATCTTAAGAAATTTTAAATAAAAAACTAATTTTTGCAGGTATGCTTAGAAATACATCTATTTTAAGATGATGGTAAAAATTTATAGGTTATAATTCAAACGTTTTTCCGAAAAAATTATAAAAAATATTTAAAATTACAAATTTAAAAAGTAAATCATAAAAAATGATTGAATTGTATGTGTATTAAGCCTAAATTTCGAATCCTGGAAGAAGGAATTGAGTAAGTTTAATGAAAAAAGAGATATCAATAAAGATGTACCAAATTCAATTAACATTGAGGAGCTAAAATTTTGAGAGCTAATTTTTTAAAAACTACTCCTGCAATTTTTATAAAGCTTGTCAGTCTGGCATAATTTGAGTCGTAAAATCGAAAGATGGAAAGAATTGGCATATAGTTTCAGAAAACGTCAGATTTTGTATCAAAATATCTATATTAGAACAATGCTATATATAAATCTAATACATTATTCTAAGTCGCGCTTTCGAGACAGGAAAAATGCAAGTTGAATTTCATCAATCGGCCCAGTATAACGGAAGATATAAAACTGTTCTTTTTTTTTTCGCAGGGTGTATTGCTGTCTGTTAAGCTTTCATGTGCTGATATTGATATAAAGATATTTATTCTTTTAGCTTTAACTCTTTGACGCAATATTTTCAGGAAATTTGCACCTTTCAATCCTGTAGAGCATTATTACATTGTTTTTATATAATTCAGGTATTACGGAAAATATTATTTAACTGTACAATTCAAAGCGAACATTTAAACAGTATAGTAATTTATTCTGTAAAAGATTAATGTCGACTTGAGTATTATATGAGTAGTTTTAAAATAAAACATAATGTGATTGTGAGAGAAATTAAATATTTTGTAATTGCATCTGTTCTTTGTTTAGAACATTCATCTTTCTTCTGAGACATTGTTAATTTTTGTAAGTGAGAAAATTGTAATTAAATTAATCCCATTCCCATTAGAACTGAAACTTAGAGTTGTATGTAATTAACGAGCTCGTCACAGAGCTAAGGAATCCTTATTTGCCTGTATTTAAAAAAATATTCTTCCTCTCTTCCTACCCGTTCAGTAAATTATAATAGTTTAATTTCGTTTGGAAGTGTCTTTTACTTTTCTCACATAATTAATCTAGAGAAACGTTATACTCTATTTCTTGCCTTTTATTCTCTGTCCTCCAAAATAAATAGAATTTTTGCTCCTATTCCTAGAACAGCTTCACTTAGATGGCCTTGTCATGAGCTGTCTGGAGCACTTATGAGAGAAGAATTATTTTTCCTTTATGTATATCTGAAGAGTATTCTTGATTTCTCTCCTAAGATCAAGTTAAACCAATGGAGAATAAATATGGGTAGAGTAGATATCAGAGGTTCAGTAATTCACCAGGATCTACAAAAGTATCGATAAATATGTAATCTTTAGCACTTACAGAAATCCACTCTATTACACACTCTAGAGGTTAAAAAAGAGTCAATCTAACCTGAGTTCTTTCTTCTTGGGAAAGATTTTTATAGCTAAAATGAGTTAATCTTTTAAAATGAGAACATAATTTACTAGATTACGGAAAGATGTAAGCATATATATAAGCTTTGGATAGCAATTAAATGATGATTTGGTGTAAATGGGACTCACCAGCAGCCGAGGGGTAAAGTCGCAGAGCACTGGTAGTTATTTCGGTTTGGAATCACGGCGAATGGGCTGGCTGCATAGGTAATTTCGTGGTTTTGAATCCCAGTGAACGGGCTGGCTGCATAGGTGGTTTCGTGGTTTTAATCTATGTGTAAGACAGTTTCCCTTAAAAAGTCCTCCACGAAGCATCCTCCCCCTTAGCAGATATCCTCGTGTTCTTTGCACTAATGAAATAAATCTAAGCCTAAATCGGTGTAAATGATAGCTAACCACCAAATAGATGAAACCTCTTGAAATTTAAATGCATTTGAGGAAGATTTTTTTCGTATGCTCAAAAGAATAAAACGTCCGCATGTGCTGATTAGAGAATTCGGATTTCCAAGCTCTCTGCATTTATTTCTAAGAAATACCTTAGACGGCTTATGGCAAAATGTACATTTCAAACCAAATGAAATAGTTTAATAAAGTTATAAATATGAAAGAAACCAACAGAACAATTCATGAAATCTGTAGCCAAATCACCATTTATAAGCTATATTAAGGCAGCGTTAATTTCTAATTAAAGCTGATTCATATATCATATTTAGTTTGGCGAATGAAAATAAATTATTTTTATACACCTCGCTGGATGTCAGAGGGCTGATTCCTTCAGAAATGGAAAAACTATTAACCTGTTTCTGGATAAAGAAATGCAAAACCAATAATTTGGGGGAAGTGAAAGAAATTGCCAAATACTCTAAAAGCCGAAAACCTTCCAAATATTATTAAGTTAAAAAAAGCCTTGCATAATTTTTGCCAATACCGAAATGCAAAAGAATAAAAGGCATAATGCTTAAGTTTGTAAAGTTTACTTTGTTTTTCTAATAGGTATTTTTATTTTGGGAAAAGCCTTCCTTTTACCTTCTAATTTCCCATATGCGTTTCTGCCAGAATGAGTTTTCAGGATTACAGCTTACGTAAATGAGGTAGAAATAAGTATTTAAGCTGATGTCTGAATCAATGCTTTTCGACTATATTGCTGCTGCTAGTCTAAGTTTACTGTTAATCGACAATACTGCTACTTGCATGCTAGTATAAGTATCTTAATTAACCTTTTCGCACCGACTGTCACGTATACGTGCTAGCAAGGAAAACATTCATTTCCCGGCCGACACGCTGGCTTGTCAGAGCGTTTTTCGTTCATCCCCGACCGTCACAAGTTTGTGCCAGTGTCCTGAAGCTTTTCAAAAACTAAAACGTTTAGCATAATATGGCATTGTAAGACCATATGGTTTCAGATACCTGTATATGTGGCCTTCTACTCAAAATGAGTAACATCTCATATGGTATGAGTAAACATGTACCAAAGTCCATATGGTTTCAGATATATGTAGACGTCCGTTTAAATGCTCTACAGAACATTATTAAACAACGCGCTGATATTTCGGTAATTTCATGGGTTTAAGCTTAATAGCAAAAAAACTTCTGGTTCTGGACAGACACTCGAGAAAGAGACTGCCTGCCTCAGCGATAAGCGCGCGTTTGTGCTTCCCGTCGCGAAAGGTTTAAGGGCCAAAAGGGTCAACTCTGTTAGCTGATTCTGTGCAACTTCGGTTGGATAATTTTAATTAGTATTATATTAGTTTAATATTTTCTACTCTGAGTTTAATCCCAAGTGGAGACTTTTTATAAGCCCGAGAAGGGACCATATGTTCTTTTATTTTGAGTTGGAATAAAGGGTGATTTAACCCTTCTTTGGACTTCTTACTTACAAGTTTTTAGCGATTAGTCGCTACGCAGTGCTTCAATATTCTAGTCCAATATTCAAGGAAAACTAATTTAGCCAGGATATTACAAGTTACTGGTACTAAAATATTAATGGTAACCTTCCAGACATGCTTTAACGACTCTTTTGTTGCCAATTTGACAAATTAGGTTTTCAGCAAGGTGGTTGCTTTCTGGAAGTTTTATGAAAGGGAATTTATGAAGATCTAGAAGCGATGTTTCCCAGAACGTTCAGCTAAGCTGGCAATACCATGTGTACAGAAATATGATGTCATAGAGCGAAAGCAGCGCCCCCCACCTGAAGTAGAAAAAATTAATTAGATGTTAGACGCTAGACGGGAAAGGCGTAGTAAACCTTATCCTTTGTTTCGTAGAATTGCATAATGATGATTTATTAACTGTTTAACTGTATATATTGTAAATAAATATTTAAATTAAAGTTTCTTCGTATCAGTGATAGATATATAGATTTCTTCATAGACAGATTTTAGAAAGGATTTAACTGCGAATTGAAATTAGCCTATTGCGAAATTACCCCTTTCGTCACAATGGTGCATCGCCCGGGAATGAATCGTTCGGTAATATAAAAATTTGTGTTTTCTAATTTTGGATTAGCACTTTAGAAGTGTGCGAAGACTGCCAAGGTAAGCCTGCACTTTCTATTATTAGTATAATGGAAGATCTCATTGCTAAACTGAAATCGAAACGAAAGGTATTCAGGACCGCAGTGTCCAAGATATTAAAGAAAATCGAGACTGAATTAAATAAAGATGATATTAGTATAAACGTTAATGTATTAGAAGAAAATTTAGATCAATTAAACGAAAAATCAAAAGTTTTGAAAGATTTAGACTCTCAAATAGAACGAGATTTAAAACTCGAAACGGAGGAATTTGAACTCGAAATCACAACGGTTCTAGAATACGATGAGAAAATTCAACTGTTTCAATTTAGAGGAAAGAAAAAATTGAAGGAATTGAATAAGCTCGAAAATTCGGAGAATGAAAATCGGAACATTTCTAATGAAATCACTACAGATTCGAAAAACGAAAATAATACATTCACTCGTCTTCCTAAATTAACCATTTCTAAATTTTATGGTGATCCTTCAGATTGGTTAGAATTTATAGGTCAGTTCGAAAATGCGATTGACAAAAATCCGAATTTATCAAAAATAGAAAAATTAATTTATTTGAAAAGCTTTCTTGGTGGCTCAGCCGCCAAAGCTATTTCTGGTTTCGCTCTTATCGAAAATAATTACGAAGCTGCTCTTGAACTATTACGTTCCAGATTTGGGCAAACGAACATCTTAATTAATTCGCATCTAGGACAACTCTTAAGTATTTCACCTGTTAGAAATCCTAATGATGTAAACGGATTAAGAAAACTTCTCGATCACACCGAAGTGCAGATAAGAAATCTTGAAGCATTAAAAATAGACTCTAATTCCTACGGAAATCTTTTAACGCCTTTAATTTTGAAATTACTTCCTAATGAGTTCGTTCTTGATTATAGCCGAAAAATTAAAGACGAAAATTGGGATTTAAAAGGTCTATTAGACTTTTTGAGGAACGAAGTACTCAGTAGAGAACGCGCAGCTTCTGTTAATTATAACTCTAAAGAGAAATTCTCGCAATTAGAAAAACCACTACCTTTCAAATCGAAACTTTCTGCAGTCAAAACAAGTAAGCCGTCGACAGTTGAATTATTAGCAGCGTCAGCCGAATCACAGTGTCTGTTCTGCGGGAATGGAAGTCATAAATCTATGGATTGCGAAACTTTAAGTGTGGAAAAGAAAAAAGAGATTTTGAAGAAGCAAGGCAGATGTTTTTTATGTTTGGATAAAAAGCATAGAATTAAAGACTGTAAACAAAAAGTAAACTGTAGCTTCTGCTGTAATAAACATTCAAAAGCCATCTGTTATTCATTTCATCAGAAAAAAGATAACAAACTTGAAAAGAAAACGTCGGATTCCAACGTTATTTCCGCTGTTTCGTCATATAATTCCGATGAAAATAGATCTAATAGAATATTATTGCAAACTGCTTCTGCGTTAATTCGAAATAATGATAAATCTGAAAATGTGAGAATTCTTTTTGATAATGGCTCAATGAGATCTTTCATAACTAAAAATGTATCTAGTAAAATGGATCTTCCGATGGTTAGAAAAGAATCACTTTCTGTTTACTCATTTGGAGATAAAACTGCGTTAGAAAAAACCTTCAATGTTGTTAAAGCCAAACTAGAAAATATTAGCGATCCCAAACTTAGTATATATGTTGAATTTCTCGAAGTTGAAAATATATCCAATGCTCTCATCTCTCCTCCAGATTTGAACTTTGCTAAGGAAAATAAAGTTTTACAAAATTTACAATTAGCTGACTGTTGTAGGCAAAGTGACAAAATTGATGTTCTCATAGGGGTAGATTTCTATTATTCTATAATTACAGGTAAAATTAAAAGAATTTCAAGAGATGTAGTAGCTACAGAATCTTTATTTGGGTGGTGTTTACAGGGTAAAGTAAATAATGAATTTAGTGAATTATTAACTATGAAAGTAATAGTAAATGAAAACTTGATATCAGATCAGTTACAACAGTTTTGGAAGCTAGAAAACTTAGGTTTAGAAAGTGATACTCAGAACGACAAAACTGTTGATTTAGAAATTATGAAATCCTTCGAATCTGATATCAAGTATAAGAATGGAAGATACCAAGTAAGATTACCATGGAAACCAAATTCAAAACATCTAATGGAAGATAATAGGGATGTAGCACTTGAAAGATTTAAGAAATTAAGTAACAAATTTAAAATTGATAACTCTTTATTTGTTCAATATACAGAGGTTTTAAAAGATTACGAGTTAAAACATATTATTGAACCAGTTAAGGAAGACAATCGAAATGACAAGACTCTATTTTATTTACCTCATAGGGCAGTCATCAGAAATGATAGAACAACAAGCAGACTAAGAATAGTTTATGATGCTTCAGCACATAGACCAAAGACACTTTCTTTAAACGACTGTTTATATACGGGTCCGAACTTATATCCTGATATTTTTGATTTACTGATAAAATTTAGACAAAATTCGATAGCCTTAACAGCTGACATTACACAAGCCTTTTTACAAATAGAGTTGAATGAAGAAGATAGGGACGTTACACGATTCTTTTGGAAAGATGATCCTGATGATAGCAATGAAAACTTGAAAACCTTTAGATTTACAAGAGTTTTGTTCGGAGTTAAGTCTAGTCCCTTCCTACTCGCTGCTACCATTAAGCATCACCTTAAAAAATATTCAGAAATATATCCTGAAACAGTAGAACTCTTAAACAACTGTCTGTATGTTGATGATATTATTGGTGGTCAACAAAATTTAGAACAAGCCCTGAAAACAAGTTTAGAAATTGTGAACATTTTTAATGAAGCTAGCATGTCACTACATAAGTGGCATACTAATTCAAAAGAACTCAAAGACATTTGGCATCACAAAGAATTTTCGATACAAGAATCTCCTGAAATTGTCCCCATCAAAGTGTTAGGAATTAACTGGGATACGGATAATGATAATTTTTATTTTGACACTCAACACTTAACAAATTTCATATCCTCGTCAATTAACTCTAAACGTTTCCTATTGCAAACTGCAGGGCGTATTTTTGATCCTGTCGGATTTTACGGCCCTTTCACCATTAGAATAAAGTGTCTGATTCAGGAAATCTGGTCTGCCAAAATTGATTGGGATGAAGAACTGCCACCTGATCTTAGTCATAAATGGAAAGTCTGGTACGAAGAAATTGAAGAACTGAACCACCTCAGAATTCCCCGTTACTATTTAGAGGGAATATTAGATGTAGATGTGAAACGAATAGAACTCCATAGCTTTTCTGATGCTTGTATGAATGCTTATGGATGTGTGATATATCTAAGAATAGTTTTGAACAATGGAACTTTTAAAACAATTTTTGTTGCTTCCAAGAGTAGAGTTGCACCTCTGAAATCATTTACACTTTCTAGATTGGAACTCTTGGGCGCGCTTTTGTCCGCCAGGTTGAGTGATAAAATCGCTGAATGTTTGAAATATGAAGTAATACCCTTCCATTGGACTGATTCTCAAATAACTTATTTTTGGATTCACGGATCTCTCGAAAGATTTAAACCTTTCGTCAAAAACAGAATTTATGAAATTCAGAAACTAACTAAAAGCAGTAATTGGCATTATTGCCCTGGGAAAGACAATCCAGCCGACCTCATATCACGGGGAACTAGTGTTGCTAATTTAAGAAATTGCCAACTTTGGTGGCATGGACCACCCTGGCTTTTAAAGTCTTTAGAATTTTGGCCCTCTGGTAATGTGGACGTTGTTGAAGAAGAAAATTTAGAATATAGAAAAACGTTTTCTTGTACCCAACAGTATAAATGTATCGTACAAGAGAAGGAAGAATTGTTTGATATTTCCAAGTACAGTAATCTCATGAAAATATTAAGAATAACATGTTGGATTAGACGCTTCACTTTGAAAGCTAGGAAACATGCAAACTTCACA
>KK119791.1:17064-34498 GCA_000611955.2 Stegodyphus mimosarum
TCCAAATTTCAAGATTTTATTGCCAATAAAAAGATAAACTGGAAATTTATCGCAGAACGTGCTGCATGGTGGGGAGGATTTTATGAACGTTTAGTGAAGTCTGTGAAGGATTGTTTGAGAAAAACACTTGGAAAAGCCCTATTACATTTTGAAGAGTTGACTACTATTTTGACAGAAGTTGAATGTGTCATAAATCAAAGACCTTTAACTTATACTTACAATGACTTGGAAGAACCAGAGCCTCTGACACCAGCACATTTTCTCAACTTTGGTCGAAAAAATCATAATTATCCACTTCATTTTATCGAGATGATTGACAAGAATTCAAATAGAAGTTATCTGATGAAACGACAAGTGTACCAAACAAGGCTTTTAGAACATCTCTGGAAAAGATGGAAGGAACAATATCTACTTGACTTGCGAACGGCCCACCATTCGGATAGTCTCAGCCCTAGTAAAGAATTAAAGGTTGGAGATGTCGTTCTCTTGGAAGGATCTACAAAGTCCAAACTCTTATGGGAACTCGTGGTAATAGAGTTATACAGAGGACGAGATCAACATGTTCGTTCTTGTTTAATTAAGACGTCCAAAGGACAAATTAAGAGACCCATACAGCTGATATATCCTTTAGAAGTTGTGAACAAACTTTAGAACTATTGACTGAACTATGAACTCCGACATTTAAGGAGAACTTTTTGAACTTATTGATTATTCAATAATTTCTTATGTTTAATTTATTAACTTGTTTTATTTTATATTTTAGTAGATGTTCAGAAGAATATTTTTTCCTTTTTTTTAATTTGTGACAGTAAGTAACTGTAAGTATTTTCATTTTATTTGAATTTAATTCTTATTCTTCTTAATTGTGTGAACTCCATGAGTTCAGGTGGGGAGTGTAGAGAAATATGATGTCATAGAGCGATAGCAGCGCCCCCCAACTGAAGTAGAAAAATTAATTAGATGTTAGATGCTAGACGGGAAAGGCGTAGTAAACCTTATCCTTTGTTTCGTAGAATTGCATAATGATGATTTATTTACAATACCTGCGTTTTACATAATTTGTTTTATATTTATTTATTTTGCTATCAATTATTATCAATTGCATTGACAATTATTGTCAGTTCCTTCCTGCTCATCAGGAGGGAATATTTAAAGAGACATTCACGAACCCTTCTCGCAACAATATGATATTACCATGAACAGAATTAGATCAAGATCAAATAAAAATGTTGTACTTTTTTTTTCAGATCTTGTACCTGTTCATGCAGAATTTAGTAAAAATTATTTATATTAGCTGGTCACTCTGTTCACAGGTGCCTCATTCTACAGACTGTCAGGAAAGTTGCCGTAGTCTTAGGTTCCAGCGGGACTTAGAGCAATGGCAGCGTAATTTTAGTTGCGGTATTTCTGAAGTATTGCTTTCCTGGTCACACTGCTTTAATTACGGATATTTGAATGGACGTTTTTATTTGCGTATTTTGTGAACGTGGTTATTTTTCCTCAGCTACTTGAGAAAGAAATCCTGGAACATCTGTAGGTACAGCAGAACAGAAAAGGTATCAAGAGGAAAACAAGAAGCCTAACTTTTAAAGTTTTAGGCGACCTAACAGTATAATGGTCATTTTTACCTATGCGAATGCGCGCAATTAAATATTTTGGTTCAGATGAAATGCAAACGGCCTCCCGGTCAAATGCAATTTTGCTTTTTTTAATGGTTGGGATCTTTCTTTAATAACCATTAGCCTTCCTCCACTATAAGGGCCGGAACTGGTTACGATTTCATTATGAAAGCCACTATAGATGACCACCGTTACATCCTATGAAGGGACGAACAGTTATAGCCAGGCCTTTTCTGGGATTCGAACCCGAGGGCAATTTATTGAATCTAAAATAAAAGAGTTTTAATATCACTCTCTGTAATACAATTTGTATCTAAAATATAATTTGTTATATATATATATATATATACATAAAGTATCTAAAGTTAAAAATAAATTGGAATCAAAGCAAGGCAATTAATTCCTCAACAATATTAATAATTGCAGACGTGGATAAGAGGTTTAAAACTGTGTCTAAACATACCAAAATTAAAATAAGAATTCATCAGTAGATCAAAATCGAAAAATAAAAAGACGAAAAAAAGCTTACAAAATTATAAAACTATAACAATAAAAGTAATCCCCTTTGTACTGAAACATTACTTCAGAGCTCATCAGAATAAAATGAATTAAAGTTTCATAAAGACGATTCATATTTTTGAATATATTTTTCGTTCTTCTGGTACATTTATGTGATCAAAAACCGAAAAAAGGTTCAATTAAACTTTCATTTAAGACATTAACATTCATTTAAAACCAAAAATGTAATCTCAAATGTATCCAGTTTTTTCCCTCCACACATTCGAAACACTTGGAAAAAAGAATAAAATATTACATTGACTACTAAAAACAACAGTAACACTTTAAATTATGCAAATTGACCATTCGAAAAAATAAATTGATCAAATAACATTATATGTAAATCCGACATTCAAAAACAATTACAAATTAAAGAGCAAAGTAAATAACTAAGCTGCTAATAGGACTTTTTTTTTCACTTTTTATTGGGTGATTTGAAGATTGTACTGGTTTTAAATTTCGTTTCTTTCATGACTTTCAAATATTAGTTCAAAATTTATTAATTTATTACTTTTTTGTAAATATAATGCAGAGGAACACAAAATAAGAAAATTATTTTAATGGAAGAAATCACTTTTGTTTACCTCATTCCACTGAATATACTTTCTCGTCAACTTCAAAAGTCGTTTTTAACATAAGATTATCCATACAATTTTTGTTACAGTTTTATTTTATTAAATTAAAGCTTACGTCTGTTTACATAATGCATTTGTTTAAAAGTAATCAAGATAATAAAGTTAAATACTAGAAATCACTCATTTTTTTAATACCGTCCACGAATTTCACGCATAATTAAATTTCAATCACAGGGAAAATATGATGCTGTAGTTTTTAATTTTAACTCTTTCTTTTAAATTAAAACATGTTCTGAGAAAGTTAATTTAACTCAGTGAGTTTTTATGTTATTTCGTAGAATATGAATGAAGAATTAAAACAGATTCGGATGTTCCGCAATTACACTGAAAAACTTCTTCCGTTACCACGGCCATTAATCAAAACCGGGTTTTTGTTTTCTGCGGTTTTCGTTACGTTATTTCTGACGGACTTATTAATTAGAAAAAAAGGTAAAAGAATGTTAAAATATGGTTGAAAACTCTCTCCTGTAATTATATTGCAGAATGAATAAACAAAACAATGTATTGTGTAAGAGAATTAAAAAGTCACGACAAGTTTGACATATACAAGAATTTAATAATTTCATTTCTCGAGAGAATATTTTTGTTTCTATTTTTTTTTATTGAAACCATAAATCACATTTGGCTTTTACATTTTAAAAATTAAATTTTGTTCTCCCTTTATCATTTTATTTCTAATAAAGTCTATCCAAGTTTCACACAGGAAGAAAACTTCTCAATGGGTTGTTTGTATTTTTTGGATTAATCCTAACATTTGCCATAAAAGTAAAGTAAAGGGAAAAATTGCCTATAAAAAGAAGACCAGGAATCTAAAATAGAATAAGGATAATAAAAGAGCAGAGAGATCAAAATGTGAAGAAAGTATATGAATTATGGTAATTACCAATTGCCTTCAGTTTTTTTTTTGTAAGGTGAATGTACTACCAATTTGCTACTTTGACGACACAAATCGCGGATGCATTTCGAGTAAATGATAAACTTTACAAAGCTGTGAGATTTGTTTACTGCTTGCAAGATAATTTCAATGAAGTGTTTTCTCCCTTCTTTCTGCATGCCTCCGTGGTGTAACGGTAGCACAAGCGGCGCATATTCAAGAGGTCCTGGTTTGAGTCCCGGAGAGGGCATTGCTCATTTTTAATGTTTCCTACTTCGAAAATCCTGTTGAATATACAGTGGCGCCCGAACAAAAAAGTAGTGAAAGCTGATTCTTCACCACCAGGATTTGGTGATTGGATCCCTAATCCCCAGTCTCGCTTTAAAAGGAGGAGTATATACTGTATTTTCTCCCTACTTTCTGCACGCCTTCGTGATGTAACGGTAGCACGGCACGTATTCGAGAGGTCCAGGGCCGTGTCCCGGCGAGGGCTTTGCTCATTTTTCATGCATGCTGCTTCAAAATAGCCTAATTACTCCACAAATTCTTGTATTTTCGCATATTAAATATTTGCAATCTGCTCAACCAACAAAAGTGATCAATGCAGACTGAAATTATATTGTTGCGGATTTCGTATTTATTTAAATATTTATTTAGAAATGTAATTAAAATTGCTTTATTTCCTCGTGCAACGCAGACGATTTTTGAAAGGAAAGTTACGTCGGAAATGTAAAAATAAAAGAGCGCGTGCATTTAATATTTAATAAAAAATAGCTTGTAAATTGCTGTTGCCATCCGTAAATATCCACAAAATTCGAGGTTTTACCAGAATGTTCTAGTAAATAATTAAAAGCTTCTTAAAGCCGAATTGAAACACCTCAGCTCAGTTGTAATTGCTGCTGTTTTACTCGAACTGTTTGTTTACCTGATGCTGCTATTGATTGTAAAGAATTCGCTGTGAGATTGGATTAACTTTACCTGTTTTTAATTGCGTTTTGTTTAAAGTTTGAGATATTGTAATACTATACGAATATCTCTGAGGAAATAGTTCACTATTTTGCTTTATTTCTTGTGGAAAGAATATATTTTATTAATTTTTTATCGACCTGTGCATTCAATCCATCACGACCAATTTTTGGTGTGAGAAGTGGGATTGAATGTCATTCACTAGAGCTGTGGAAGAACAATTGAGACAGTCCGTGTCTGCCTTTGCTGCATTAAGAGAAGATGGAAGTTTTCCAAGCGTCCTTTATAGGAGAGATTAAAGAGGGACAAGAATCAGTTAACGAAAAGATGGAAACTGGTCAACTAACTTTTAAAGATGAAATGAAGGGTGTTCAGGAATCTGTTAAAGATGAAATGAAGGCTGTACAAAAAAAGATCAGGTCAGGAGGAAATGAAAAGAGAAATTACCTGAATAATAGAAAATAAATTCGAGGTTATGGAAGGCAGAATAAACACAGTTGAAGATAAAGTTGGAAAAATTAAGAAAGCGTTTCTGCAGTGGAGCAACAAATTGACGAAAGAGTTTCTAGCGCCCAAGAACAAATCGAATAACAATTTGAAGAAAGAGTTTCAAAGAAGTTGCCACCTTAAAGAAATGCATAGCGACAGCAGGAAGCAATTCTGAAGGATTTAATTTTTTATCTGTGCCTTCTCGTTTCTCCCTGAATTATAGACATATTATGGGAAAACCTCCTGGCAAGTGTATAAGACACAATTTTCTATAGTTGCGGATACAAAAAGGACGAGATTCCTAAACTAAGGCCTGTCACCTAGCCGCTTCACTGAGATCAGACGCAGCGGATATTCTTCATACTCTTCCCAAAAACAAAAGGCTAGATTTCGAAGCTCTGTCCGGCGCATTGGAGATGCGTTTCAGAGAGAAGTGTTTAAAAGATTACAGCAGGCTTCAGTTAAAATCCCGTCAACAGAAGCCTACGGAAACACTCCAGAAGCTTGCTACGAATGTTGAAAAGCTGTCCCACCTCGCTTATTCGGAGTGCCCGACGGAAACAAAGGAAATTCTATCCCTGCAATACTTCATCGACGGTATCCGGGATCCTGAAATACAGAAAGCTCTGAGAATGGCGGATGTGAAAGCTATAAAAGACGCTCTAGTGTACGCCTTGAAATTCTAGGCAGCCCAGAAAGCAACTTGTAGAGATCGTTACCCAGTCAGAGCTGTGTGAGTCCACCAGCCAGTGAATAAATTGATGGCTCTTTTAGATGATTTAACAAGACAACTGAATACCTTGCAGCGGAATATTGGTGATAAGAAACCGACCGTAAAGGTCTGGAATTGCGGTGAGTTAGGGCACACGCGAAGGAACTATGGAACACTCCAGAGCACGGAAAATAAGACGGACGATATAAACAAGCAATTAAACACCATGAGATGGAAAAGTAGTGACAAGAAACCAAAGAGCTGAAATTGCGGAGCTGAAGGACAAATTCGAAGGAACTGTAGAACACCCCAGAGCACTGAAAGTAAGATCATTTTCCAGCAACTACGGAAGAAGTAAATTAATAATCATATCGCGGAGCAGAGTTTGAACAATCCTGTTCTAAAGCGCTCAAGATTTCTGCACTGTGCTGCAACAGTAATGGACTATCTATTAAAGGGCATATCGATGGCGTGCCTTGCAACATGATCATTGATACAGAAGCTAATGTTACCATCATTCGAAGATATTTTGCTAAAACATTTAAGGATAAACTGATTTGGACGCCATCCTGTGTTACCTTTCAGACTGCGTCCGGTGAGAAAATCAACATAGAAGGAAAGTTAAACGTGAACATCACCTTTGGAAGTGCCACCTACTATTACACGACATATGTGGCGGATATTATAGATCCTTGCATACTAGGATTGGAATTTTTAAGGAAATACAATTTTTCCTTACACTTCAAAAACAACAAACTGCTTTCAGCATCTGAGGGTATGACTATTGACCATAGGAAGGGATCCTTAGCTGGAAATGCCGACGTCTCGTCTGAAAGATTCTGCTCAGAAAGCTGCCGAAATCATACTAGGGTTGAAGAGAAACCCAAAACGATCAGCAGTTCACCATCCTAGATGCTCATCGGCCGTGATCTTTGCCTGCTTTGTGACCTCTCATTTGGCCGCCCTGCAGATGCGCCCTCATCGCCCGAAGAATGCATCCAAGATGTCCAGGCCCGGTTTGGAATGATGCATCATTCTGCACGAGAGCGAGTCAACTTAGCGACGGAGAAGATGAATACCCGCGACGACACGAGAGCTACTGGCCGTCGTTTCAACCGAGGACACAAGGTGTGGTTGTGGAATCCGACACGACGAAATAGACTCTGTCCGAAACTATAGACCTAGTACACAGTCCTAAACAGGCTGAACGACGTCGTGGTGCGGATCCGTAAGTCATCGAACGCTAAACCTAAAGTCGTTCCAGTATTTAATAGTATTTGTGTTTAGTATTTGATAGCATTTGATAGTATTTGATTTGTATTTAGTTTACTTGATAGTATTTGATAATATTTGATTTATATATATTATTTGGTAATACTGGATTTGTATTTAGTTTTTCATAGTATTTGATTTGCTGGAAGTTACTTATTGCAATTATTGTTTATTTTGTTATTGTAATATAATATTTATTATTGAATTGATGCCTTAGTTGTAAGTTTGGCTTCCTGTCCAGGGGTTGTACTGCCCTAGACGTGCAGTCCTTGGGAAGGGGGCAGTGTTACGGATTTCGTATTTATTTAGCTATTTATTTAGAATTGTAATTTAAATTGCTTTATTTTCCCGTGGAAATCAGACGACTTTTGAAGAGAAAGCTACGTCGGAAATGCAAAAATAAAAGAGCGCGTGCATTAATTATTTAATAAAAAAATATCTCGTAATTGCTGTTGCCATCCGCAAATATCCACAAAAATTGAGGTTTTATCAGAATGTTCTAGTAAATAATTAAAAGCTTATAAAAGCCGAATTGAAACACCTCAGCTCAGTTGCAGTTGCTGCTGTTTTAAGCGAACTGTTTGTTTACCTGATGCTGCTATTGATTGTAACGAATTCGCTGTGACATTTGATTAACTTTCTCTGTTTTTAATTGTGTTTTGTTGAAAGTTTGAGATATTGTGATGTTGCACGAATAACTGTGAAGAAATATTGGAGTATTTTGCTTTATTTCTTTTGAAAAGAATAAATTTTATTAACTTTTTAACGATTTGTGCATTCAATCCACTAAATTTGGCAAATATTCGAGGATTTCAAAGTTAGATGTCTTGGTTTTCTTATAAAAATATATAATTATCTACATATATTTGACACTCCTGTTTGTGCCTTAAAGCCGTGGGACAGACAATATTGCCTTAATTAAGCTGAGTATGCTCAGGTGTGTTGAGAACTCGAAATCACAAAACCGGATTATTACCAGTTTGGGTAAGAAGACAGATGATAACAGGGTGAGAACAATTCTTTAGAAAAGATATTTAGAATTTTACTGATAGAAACCCATATGGGACTTTCACAATGTGACAAGTCGATAGTTTGCATGGAATGAGGTGCTACGTATTGTTTTCCTATCAGATAACTATTACAAGGATCATAAGGAAGTTTTAATTCAAAGATTTCCTAATAAAATGAAGCTCTTCGTTCTTCAGTAGAATAAAGGAGGCCGACAGAAAACCTTATACGCTTTTTATGTTTGCCTCAAATGAAGTGCCGCATAGGTTTCCCCATCTCATAACTGTAACAAGGAGCAGACTTCATAGGGACGTTTTTAACCCGGCGGAAGGCGCTTCAAGAAAAGTTACTACAGTGGGCGCAAAAGGTATCACGTGACCCAATGTTTAAAATACATTAAAAACCGTTTTATTTGGTTTTAAAACTCTTTTTCTTTTACAATACGCGAATAAGACTTGGGTTACAAAAAATTAATTTCCAAAATGATCTTATAGAGAGTTAAAATTAAGGTAAATGAAAAAATAACAAAATAAACATCATACCTTTAAGTTTTATTGCATCTTTAATACACAATGCAACTTATTTTATTTGTTTACACTTTCAACAAAATTCATTCGCGTGTTCTTAGCACAGAAGGTTTTCACATTCTAAATATAGCATTCGCGGTCTTTTATCCTTGGCTCCAGGGCATTCATCACAACTTTTATACTTTGTTGCTTCGAATTTCCTATATTCGTTTTAATAATTCCTCGAAACTTTTGTTCTTCTTTTGCATGCAATACGCAAGTTTCTCGGTAAAGTATCAATCTCTGATCGTTGTTTAATATATTTTTTTTATTAACTGTAATGCTAAGTCCCTCAAAAACAGACATCTGCTTCTGTATCTGGTTGGTGGATTAGCAGTTGAAAGTAATATAATTCGAGCATTGATTGCAGCAACATTCAATGCAGAAAGAAAAATTACCATTGGCCATTTCCTTCTTATTCTGGCAATTAAATAACGCGCTGCCATTTCATCCGCAATATCCACTGCTTCCTTAGTCATGTTATAAAAATATATAATTTCTGGCGTTTTCTTTTCTCCAGTCGTGTCATCGACAGCATCATCGTTATGTAATGTTAAAAGCATAAAAACATTTTTTTCTTTTTTAGGAGCATAAGAAATGAATGCTTTATCTTTTTCATACCAAACAGTGTAGAAAATATTCCTATTTTCATCTTCAGTTTTTGAAATGCAATCTTCTTCATTTTCAAATATTTCTAACCAGTCTCACAGCCGCTGCATTTCCGAATCATAGGGAGTCATTCTTTTTGCCCTAATGCGCTTAGAAATCTTTTAAAATTTAATATCAAATACTTTAAAATCGCTTGCGAGTAGAAATATTTACTGTTACGCTCTAGAAATAAATTTTTAAAATAAATATTCAGTCAGAGAAACACTTACGTGGACAGGCGCGTGGGGTGTTTGTTTCACACCCCAGATGCAATAAAATACCGACAAACCTTTTTCTGAAACACACAGGCAACGGATAAGCGATTCTGAAAGTCACTCACTACTAGAAACTCAGCTACTAAATGTGGTACAGAATTCCAGTTTCAAAAGTTAAGGAATATTCCACTTTTTTGTAGACATGAGGTTTGATACACTCCACGAGCTTTCCCGCGGGTTAATTTGTTTGGTACAGTGTTGTCATTGCACGTTTAATGGTTGAGTTTGTTAATCAGAAATTCGTTAAAGTTTTACGAAATATGAAATAGATAATGAAAATGATTCCAAATTCCAAATTTGGGCTTCCAGACGCCCATATTGTAGTGGAGGATTACGTTATCCAAAATTTTACATGTCAAGTACCGTTGTTTCATTTCACAATGCGAGAAACATATATAAATTCATACGGATTCTTCATTATTTAATTTCTTTAAGTATAATGCAGGGCTTTGATCTTTAGTGACAACAATTTGAAAAGTGAAACGCCGTTTATAGTAAACCAAACGCAAAATGCCCAAACGAAATTTTTAGCCCTTCCGGGGCAAATTGTCCCTTTGGTATAATAAAATGTAATTTTTTTAAAAACTTGTAATTTAAATTTTTGTTCTGATACTAGATTAAAGGTCTAAGCTATTTAAAACTACATAGTTATTACTAAGCTTACACTTTAAGAACTAATTCTTCTGGGTTGGGTTATTCAATTACGGCAAAGCACACGAGGGCTATCTGCCTAAGGGGAGGGATGCCTTCGTGGAGGACTTTCTAAGGGAAACTGGCTCGTATACACGTTACACATCTAATTCTTCTGGAGTTTAAAATAAAGAGCATAAAATCATTTCTTTTAAACTACTTGTTAGAAATAGTAATGCTTAAGGGCAGAAAAAAAAAGTATTAATTTGTTACTTAATTTTAAATAATCGCCAAGTAGTAACTTTTGCGCCTATTTAATAAAGAAAAGACTAGAATTCCCTGTCATAGTTGTGAGTTTGTTTTGCTGGATCGGTTGCGGACGAGGCGTTGAATCACATTTCCTTCAGGTGAGAATTCATTTTCAAACTAGAACAACGAATTCGCTTACTGGAAACAATAAACACGTTAGAAGTGGTTTCCTTTGAGGTACTTAAAAGCTGAAAGTAGGGAAAATAAGCAAAGAACACATTTATTATATTTTTATAATACTGGCATGTAAATGCGTTTAAATAAATTGCTTTAATTAACATGGTATGTGCACTTATCTATTACATTTAAATACTGCAAACACTTCACCTGTGTTATCGATACAGTTAAGTTTACCAAAACTAACTTCATACACTCTAGTCAGCACATAGAGATTTTCAGTGCATGGTGTATTGTTCTCTTTCATAGTAATCGTTTCCCAACCTAACATTTTTTACTTTACTGAAAATTAAAATGGAGCGAAAAAAACTGATTTGCTCATAACTGATGTCCTGAGAATTTTAGTATATATAATAAAAACATTTTTAAAACTTTTTTTTTCCTTAAAGCGTGGACTTTATTACAAAAATTCCCTAGTTTTTGAAGCAAGTTTGGTATGTCACAGGCAAAGGTGAGTTATATTCAAACGTAGAAAGACACCTGAGCCTCTTACACAAAAAAGTAAATTACGACAGAGGCGATAGCAATATTAATTGCACTTATCAACAATACAATATCAACCTTCTTTATATCCCTACTTCGACATTAATAAGATCCTTTTGATGTTTGTCTTCAACTACCTATCTGTGTAACTCGTCTTAAGAAGAACTAAATGCCTTCTAGTTTTATCCTCAAAGCCAAGCTCTGCATTCATTTCCCAGAAGTATCTTCACTTTCCCCCTTGGTTTGCTGGTCCTTTTGGCCTTTTTTTTACTTTTGATGTCGGGGACCCTAGCGTGATGTAATTGATGATACCAGTGGCGAAAAGGAGCAATAGCAATTGTTTTATCAGCCTGATGTGCAGAAAAGGCTGGAGTGCAAAAAAGAAAATCTACCGGTACCATAAGATTAGAAGGAAAAGCCGAAGTAGTTTTAGCTTTGAGGGTATCATGTTTCTGCAAATAATTGATGTTTGAATAAGCTCATTGATATATTGAGAAAATGAACAAATGATTTCAAAATATTTATTTATAATTTATGAATCACTTTTTTTAAATAAGTAACTTAGAATGAAGAACATGATGCTAAAAGCAAACATTTTGCTACAAGTGTTTTAAGCTGAAGAAGGATATTGCATCCTGCTAAGGAAACTAATTGGCAGATCTGGATGTACAAGCCATTTCTATTTAGCCTTTTGTTTAACCTTTACCCGTAGGCTATCGAGACCAATTTTTATGCATTATAGCCATTTAATCACCTACGTAGCCAGCAAAGAACAGAAAATCAAACCGACTGCCTCTGCCATTTCTTATTCGGCAATAAGTAGCAAATTTTAAATCTTCATAGTAAACTAAATTTCTTTGATTTTAATTTTCTTTTCTTGTCTCCATACATGTTCTCTTTTGAAGGTGAAAATTTAGCATAGTAATAAATACAAAAGGCATGAGAAAGCCTGTAGAATCATTAAGATTTTTTTTTAAACAGGACAAGTGAAAAATATTGAGTGCTCTCGCCGGTACTCGAACTTCATCTTGAATATGTGCTGAGTGTGCTAGCCATTACGCCACGAAGGCATGCTAAGAGGGCGGGAGAAATACCTTATATACTCCCACTTTTGAATGTCGACTGAAGATTAGAGGACCCAGTCACCAAATGCTGGTGGTGAAGAATCATCATCCACCATCGTTTTTAGTTCGGGCACCACTGTGGAGACATTAGGATTTTTTTGATGCTGGAAGACGTAAAAAATGAGCAATGCCATCGCCGGGACTCGAATCTCGGACCTCTCGAATACGCGCCGAGTTGGCTGACCGTTACACCACGAAGACATGCTAGAAGAAGAGAGAAATGCCTTATAAGCCATGCAAAATTTTTCTGTACGCTTATTTTCAGTAAAGGGAAATTTGTAAAATATTTTACCTAGTTTATTTCTTAACTATTAATACGTATTATAGATAGATAAAAAAGAATAATTTAAAAGTAATCATTAATTCTGTTAAATTTAGTAAAAGACCAAGAATTTACAAAAATTAACAGATAATAATTGTGAATCCTTCATTAATATAAGATTTTTACGAAATATTGAAATCAATTATTAGTTTAAATTACTAAAAATATGCTCAAGTTAAAACAATGCTTTCCCATAAAAGTAATTTTAGTAGGAAATAATTACTTTTGTAATTATTTCATACTTAAACTACTTTTTAATGTAAAGTGTTGTCTATAGCAAGGAGTTTGTCCAATTTAAGTAGTGCATAAAGAAGACTTAAAATACGGCTAAATAATATCCAGCTAACTGAACAGAGTTAAGATAATAATAGGTGAATGAACAAAAAATTATGATGTTAAAATTTCGTTATAGATCTTCAGAATTCGAAATGCAGGCCAGAGAATGGAAAAAGCGGGAATGTCGATGTCAGCTCTTTCTATATGAGCAGATATTTCTGTACTTGCAGAAGTTTTAGAGGAAAGTTATAAATATAAGGTTCTGCGAAATCGTGGAATAAAACAAAAAATGCGATTGAAAATAAAGACACTCTTTTCCGGGAAATAGGTATCCAAAGGAAATCAGAATATTCTGCTAGGTTTCAAATATTGTAATGCCATCCCAGATCGCTGCCATGGTTGCAATGCTTCTGTAAATAAACTAGTAGGTATTTTGGACTTTTGTGTCTATATAAAAACTACCTGCAGTATCCATATGGGATAGTAGCATAGAAATATTGGCAAAGTAGAAAAGAAAACTACCAGTACAGCGCAAAATGCATGTAGTCAGTAATGTATTTGCCAATAATTTATGCGCAATAATCCTACAAAACTTTCCTTTCTGTGCCAGGTAGTTATAAGATCTACCGAGTTTTGTTTCATGTTAGAAAATATTGATGCATATATTGATTGACAAAAGGTTTGTCTGGAAAATGCAGGGTATAAATTTAGTTAACGACAAACAGCTTACAAATTTCATTAATAAAGTTTTTTGTTCTTTAATTTACTCCATTGTGCAAATACAAAAACAAAAATTTGATTTGGACATCACATGACTTCTTTGTATGGCCTATCAAATATTCTTTTTGGAATACAAATAAACTGATATTAAATGTTATTAGATATTTACAACAATATTGTATATACGTAGCTAGATTTCGTTGTTTGTCGAAAATTATTAGTCCAAAGAGGCTTTGTCCCTGAAGGACTATTGTGTCCCTTTTATCATTATGCGTTGATTCAGTATAAATGTCCAATTCACTTTTCAAATTGTTGCGACCAAATGTTATCGTCCTGTATTATATTTAAAAAAATTAAATATTGAAGAATATGCGTAAATGTATGTATGTTTCTCGCATTGTGATAAAACAACGGTACCTAGACCCATCCAACTTTGAATAACGTGCGCTTCCACCCGAATATGGGGGCATCTAAAAGCCCAAATTTGGAATTTGTTTTATTATCTACTTCATATTTTGTAAACATTTAACGAACTTTGACGAACAACTTTTATATACTATATGCATGCAATGTTAATTTAGTTTGCTTTCATAAGCCCCGTGTTTTACATTTATGGTACAATAAGAGTTTGCATGTGTTCACATAAATTTTTAAAATAAATCATTGGATTAAACGTTTTACATTGTAAGCTTTATAAACATAACATAAATAACTGTTATTTTATTAACAATTATTTTAAGTTATGGAACTGTCCTATGTATTCTAATTTCAGCTTACAATTTCCTGCCGGAATGTAATTTCAGAAACTTAGTTAATGTAAATGAGTAAGACTACTATTTAAGTCGATGCTTCACCGACTTCGAGAGACAAGAGTTTAACTTTCCTGACTAGCGGGCGTTTGCCATTTGGCTACATTCTCTCTGAGCTACTACGCTTGGCCATACCTTAGGCCCTTGCTTGGCTTCGCCGATTAAATTAATATTTAGTGGCCAACTACTTAGATTTCTGATAGATTCGGCGATACCTTTCAGATAGCTTTAGTTAAGCTTAGTTTAATTTAAAATCATAGTTATTTAAGTTCAAACCTTTGTGTATACTCCAAGTAGGAGTTAATTGTAAATATCGTGAAAATTAAAGGGTAGTTAACCCTTCTTAAATCTTACGTGTTTTGTTCACACACTTAAGCGGTTATTCGCTTGTTAGTGTTCGTGAGATTCTAAAACAGAACTTTGGAACTAAATAAGTAAAACCCCGCAACACCAATGCCTTTTAACCACTTAATATTTGTATCAGAATACCGATCAGTCTTCCTCAGGTCTGGCTGCACTGTCATTTTTGTGGGTTTTCCCAAGTGTAACATGTATACGAGCCAGTTTCTCCTAGAAGATCCTCTACGAATGCACCACTTACACTAGGCAGATAGCCCTCGAGTGATTTTACAAATTTAAAATAAACTAAAGCAGTCGTTTTCGTAAAATCGCTTTCCAGGCTGCAATGTTTGAAATTACGGTCTGGGATGGAATTCTGGGCAAACAACGTCGTTGCTTCTAGTCTAAGCTTACTGTTATACGGCTATATGCTAGTACAGGTTACAGCCGAAAGCATCGCGGACAAAAGTGTCGCAAACGAAAGAGAAAACAACGCAAGGCGAAAACGTGGTAGCACAAAACATCGTGGGAGAAAACAAAGCAGAGGGAAAACATCGCAGTTCTAAAAACATCCTGGTACAAAATATCGTGGCCGGAAATAAAGCGATTAAAAAAATTCGCAGTTTGAAAACATCGTCGTCGGAAATATCATCGTAAAATATAAAGTGCCTACAATTCATCGCATGACGATTCATCTATACGATATTTTCAACGGCGATGTTTTTAAACTGAGAAGTTTTTGAATGGCTTTAGTTTCGACCATGATGGTTTGGACCACGACGTTTTAAAACTGTGATGTTTACTCTTTGATTTCTTTTCTCCGACAGAGTTTTGTACAAAGACGTTTTCGCCTTGCGTTGTTTCCTCCGCGACGTTTACGTCCGCGATGTGTTCGGCGGACACCGCTAGTATGCCTCTGTGATCTTAAATAAGGGCCAACTCTGTAAGTTACTTCCGTCCAGCTTCAGCTGGTCTTTTTAGTTAGTATTAGATTAGTTTCATATTTTCTATCTTGAGTTAAAGCTCAAATGGAGGCTTATTGTAAGTCACGAAAACGCCCATGCAGGCAGCCCGTTCAGCCTGGACTCGAACTCCAGACCGAACTATAAGCGTTCAGTGGTTTATTCCTCGGCCACGGTGAGCTCACCTACGTTACATTGAACCCAACTTCCCTCGATATTACGTGCGAGGTTGAAGAAAAGTTAAAACTACGAATGGTGAGCAAAGTCGTACTGACACCTGTATGTTGCTCAATGCTGTTGCAACGACAGGGCAAATCTTGCACTCCTTGCCACAATGAATTCCGAGGGCTTGTTCTGATGTAACTATCAGACAAGTAAGCTAAGTCACAACAACGTTTACAATGTGTAATAGATTCTAGGTTTAATTGCTTTTCTTCATTCAAGTTTATTTTCTTTATCAGCCTGAAAAAGGATAGATCAAGATTCTTCCATGTATCTGCTACCACTCGCAATTTGGATTACGCTGTGAGGTGTTTCATAGAAACTTTATCTAGATTCACTTTGCAATTATTCATACCTAAGTTATAGTTTTAAAAAAATCAGTAAGAAAATAAATGCGATTCGTAACACAACCAACAATTACAAATTCTGATTCTTAACTCTTGCTACATTTATTCGTTGAATGGCAGTATAGATTTCATTTTAAGTATCAATGCTTAATTAAGCAAACGAACACAATTGAATCGAGTTTCCAGGAACAAATAACAAAGGCTTGGCTTTTCCTCCCTTTCTTTGAAAGAGAAAGAATGGCTGTGTTTGCCCTTTATGTAACTGCCACAAAAACACTCAGAATTTCTTTCTAGAGTCATTCTGTGTTAATGAAAAGGAGTCAGACTGCTATTTAGAATAAGCTTGAGGAAAGTATTACAGCAATACAGGAACACATTTAAAAGCTATTACAAACCCCTTTCCTTACGAATTTAGTTTCTTTTTACTGCCCAACCAATTATGTAATATAACGCATTTATGACTGATTAATAGTTTGAGACTTCTTGAATACAATTTAATGAAAATTGTTTTCCTTATTATTAAACTTTTGAATATCTATAGTGTTAAAATATCCAGCTAACTTTCAATAGAACAAAATGAAAACGATGGAGGTTAGGTCTATATGGGCCATCTGCTTGAAATTAATCACAAATGTTGCAATTTTCGATGCAACAGAAGAACCACATTTTAAGCATTCTGCCGCATTTTCTTCTATTTTAAAACAAATAACATTTCATAGCCTCTGCTTTTAAAATGTGGGCCAATAATATGCACTAGAATTCAATTTGCTGTGATTACTCCCGTTCGACTTAAGTTTCTATTGAAACAAATAATTACAAATGCTAAGTTGTAATACACTAAGTTGATTTATTTTGTCGAAAAAAAATTGATTTTCAATCTGTGAAATGTGTGTTATTGTGACGTATCTCACTTGTCTGATAACATCAGAACAGACCCATGAAATTTATCGTGGAAAGGAGAGCAAGTTTGCGCCTATCGTTGGCAAGGACCTTGAGCATCACGCAGGTTACAGTACGACTTCTCTCAGTTCCGCCCCCAACTTTGAAGGAGATTATGTGGGGAAGGACGGGTTCGAGAGTCTGCCACTCCTC
>KK119791.1:34516-58730 GCA_000611955.2 Stegodyphus mimosarum
AACTTCTATACGGAGGACTAGACGGCTTGTCGCATATTTAGAGTGCCTTCATGCTGCACAGACGCTATACAATTGCAAACATCCATGCCTTCTTCGGGATTCGAAACCGGGGCTCTTAGGTATCGCCGTAGGCTCTGCTAACCACTGCGCCGTCTGAGCGATCTCCACGAAATGTGTCTGTATTTATTAAACTTGGTATGTTTACCAAGAAAAACGCATATTCTTACTTGTAACGCCAATGCGTATATTATTTAAGAGGATACTATCTGATCAGCGAATGATCAAAATTTGCCTTGACTTCAAAAGATGAAACTATTCAAAATATTGTGCTATTTCTCATTGTTAAGAAAAGTGTGATATTTTCAATTTTTTTTTTGTAACGAAGGACATATTATTACAAAATTTAATGTATATGGTTTTTTCGTTGTCATTTCACTTTGAAAACGTAATTACTTCAAATACTTTTGGCTCATTTTTATTATTTAATTTCGAACCCTTGCTTCCACCCATTCCTATCTTTAAAATATCTTGATATTTTCAAAACTGAGAAGTCGGTTTATGTTCGAGCATTCCAAATACGAAATTTTGGACAACATTTAAAATTCTTATTGTAGGATTTCCAGTTTTGAAGTAAATTGTTATGATTTGATTTTTATTAGGGATATCTTCAAAGAGAATTATATTTGCTTGTTCATATCGTTGATTTCTCCTTTGTTCATGATAGCTTAAGGCTAAATCATGCATCTTGACACATTTTAATATTAAACTTTTTATTGAGAAAAAGGAAACGTTATTTCAAATAAGAAAAAAAATCGAAACATAATTTTCAAGTCTCCGGATAAATACACGCTATAATTAAACTTCAGTTAAAAAAATTAAAATCTTTCAATCGAATTGAATTAATTGTTATTAAAATTTAGTGAAATTTGTGTATTTTCATATTCAAGTATCATGATATATTTAAGTATCATGATATTCAAAGTGTCATGATATTTTCGCGTTCTACGTTTGTATTAAATTGAAATTGAGATAGCTTTACTATAAATTATGATAGAAATATACTATTTGTGCTTATCATTTTGAAGTAACGTACAGTATTAATAAATGCAACAAGCAATTTGATAAAATATGGCATACTTATCTAGTAACGCAATAATATTTCTCAAAAATATATTGCAAATCATATGATTTCAAAGCACCTGAAATTTTATTTAACAATTTTTACTTCCTTGTACGAATTAAAAAGGAAGTATTGTAACCGCAAAAAATTTCGGGTAATATATTTCAACGAAAATATCCATTTTGACCGCAATCGAATGCAATTTAACGATGTTTTTGCGTGACATCTGTACGTAAGGACAGAATAAAGGACACTTTCTCCCCAGACAAATTAAAAAACTGATTTAAAATGGATTCTAAAGAGATTTTTTTCGTGATGTCTGTACGTACTTACGCATGTATGTATATATCTCGCATAACTCAACAACGAGCAGACTCAGAACGTTGAAATTTTGTATATAGGATTGCTATAACCTGTAGACGTGCATGTTCTATTTTGCTTGAAATCAAAAAAAGTGCATAAATATATATAAATTTTTGTTTAAGTTTTTTTAAACTCTGGAACGTAAGTATCAAATTTACTTTTAGGCGATTGCCTTTAGAATTTTTCTCTTTTTGCTTATATATATCCGCTCTGCTACTCTGCTCAATTAGCTCAGTTTCTTTATTCTTATATGTTTGTAAATTGTAAATTCTGTTTTCTTTACAAATGATTGAATTATATTGTTCTTATCTTCCGGTTAACAATTTTATGCCTTTAGTTAACCTACATGTTATAGTTGTAGAGTTATAAACAATTTAAAAGTTGCTTATGTGAGGCTAAGGATATTTTTTACCACATCTGCCATATTTATTTACATTTGAAACTTAGCAGAACTTGGATTTGTTGCCAATCTAGACAAACTAAGTTTCGCAACACAAAAGATAAATATTTCTTTTTTTATTGCGAATTAAATCATACTTAATTCATTTTGGAATTATCATTTAAATTATTAAATTATCCCATATATTGACTCAGTAAATCATCCACAACAAATTAAATCAATTTCTACGCTTTCAGTGTCTTTTTGTCCAGTGAGACCAAAAGTAAACTTTCAGTTTTGCGTAAGTAAAGTAAACTTTAGTTACGCAAAAGTAAACTTTCAAAAGTAAACTTTCAGTTTGAAAAATCTCCCGAACTGCTTGTTCTTGCGTAGAAATTGTAATTTTAATTGTAGAAAAAATTTTTTAATTGTTTTAACAGTATTTGTTATTTTATGTTTTTCTATATCTTTCAAATATATTATAGGTGTTCTGACGTTTTACGTATTTTTGCCTTGTCGCTGATTTAATTATTTGAGACGTATATCTGTAATGAAGTTTGAGGAAATAAGTTTTAAATGAAAGGTAGGAAAAAAAAGCTTATATATATTATTCCGTATAAGGAAGTCATGTTTTGTATACGTCAGATTTTTTAGAAATGATAGTGCTTTAAAACAGCAAGCATATTCTTATCTTAATTCGATTGTAAATTATTAAAAATTTAAATTATATAAATGGCAGATAAAAGCGTTTTATATTTTAAGGAAATATGACATAAATATCTCCGTTCTTTTTGTTCCCTCCAAAATTTAAATCAGTTAAATGTTTCCATATCGAACATTATCTTAAAAGAAACAAATCTTAAAAGATATCTTGCATCTTTTTACATCTTTAAAGAAAAACAAAGTTACCGCCATTAACGCTAAATATGGCGTTTCATTATGTGTTAAACGAAATAAATAAAATCAGTATCTTTTGCAAAATAAAATGGAATGCGTTTGATGTATTATGTTATTCAGTACACAAGTATATTAGTTGTCACTCCCCGTATATCTGTTTATGTATTCTAAAAATGTAAGAATAGTTTGAAACAATAAAAATAATAGTGAGCAGCGCTTTCTTTACTCGAGTGGTTCTTTTGCGTACGTGTTTCTTAACAGAGATTTATTAACTGCTTATCGTTTTATAAAAAGGGAATAACAAACTAGCCAATGTTGTGAGAAGTTCAACAGGATGTCCACGTGACATATCTATTATATTATACTCAATACGATTCTTGTAATACCTTTGCCTTCAAGCTCCTGGAAATTATAAAAATCTGTACGTCCATGCGATAATTACGAAACTATAATCTGATGCCCTGATTCGTAATTTGCCAAAACAAACAATATTTTTTGCCTTATTTTTTATTTTAAATTCTCTAATAAATCGTTAGTTTAGCAATATGCATTGAAAAAGGATCTAAATCTGGAAATTCGTTCTCGAATGTCTCGAAATTTTCATGGGAAACATGGTATATTTATAAAAGCATTACTAATACTTTACTAACGGAACTCCTGCTTTATGGCAACCATATAAGAAATCACATATTACATAGGAGAACCTTTTCAATCAAGTGCATATTTTTTTATAATTTTTTTCTTCAGTCGCATAAATTTTACATTTGGAATGTTGATGTAGTATCAACGTTTAAGGAAATAATAAGGTTTTAACAATCTTTCTTCAAATATGCATGCGATACGGAACCAAAAACATTTATAGCCGATCTGTTTCTTAAATCCTTATCTATTTCTTACTGCTATGCCTCTACAAATACATCTTAAACCCTATGTCACTTATTTGCTTTTTTATAAATTTGCTTCATTTAGTGATTTGGCAGAATGAAGAATAAAGTATACATAGTAAAAAATACGCTTTTTCTTTTTATTCACGTTATGTCTGTGAATCAGACTGTAACTAAGTGATTTATTTTTTACTAAATTACATCTGGCTTTGAAAAATCATGAATAAAAGAAGACCAATTATTCACGATCAAATATTAAGTTGATTTTTATGACCATGTAGGCCTCTTCTTAAAAAAGAAGCTTTCTTCTTGTTTAAACTTTCTTCACTTTTGCTGAATTGAATGAAATAGGATTAAATAATTGATCAGTTACGATCAATCATTCGCCTTCTGCAGTCTGTAATAATTTTTATGTCTTTCAGAAAAAGAAAAGGATTAGGTACTTATAGGTAATTTTTTTTTGCGTTATTATGCTTAGCGGAGATTTTGTTTTTGAAGATAGTAATTGCAAATTTATATCTTTCAATTTTTTATCGTAGTTCAAAAAATGTCCTTTGGTTTAGTGTAATAAAAATAAGTTTATTTAATTTGAAAATGTTTTCTTTAAATATTTGTTATTTTTTCCTATAACAATATAATTTAAAAAAAACATCTTTTGATATAAAACATCATTTATCAACCAAGAAGAATTTTTACAAAACAGATTTTGATAAAACAAATTTTATTTTATAGGAGGCTTAATCAAAACTGCATTTTATGTTAAATATTTTTCAGCGTCATAACCATAGATGATTCAGCAGATGGATGACCTCGGGCAAATTATTATATGAAACCAACAATTTATTAAATTCTCTTCGTTAAATTATTAAAGACATATGTTTCTAATATTACTTGCCCTAAAAAGGCCTGCAGTTTACTTTTATACAATTTTAAGGCCAAAAAAACTTAGACCAGCCACATGTGTGCATCTAGGCGTTTTGGCAGGTTTATTCTTTATAACTTTTCCAAGCAGCTGGATAAAAATATCAATAAAAATTATCATTTTTATTAATTAATTTAAGCCCAAAATAAAAGCATTATTTCTATTGTCATAAATAGTATATAGTATAGCCGATAATTCAGAATCAGTGAAGTACATCAATATTTATCCACCATTTTCTCACGTTATAAGAATATCTAGGAAAGCTGCTTCTTTATCTGCATTTCTACATGTGCATTTCTGAAACAGTGTACAGAACTGCAATCCTTGTTTCAAAGTATTACAAACACTGTTTTATTTCCCAGTTCATCTCATCTACAAATTCTTTGCATTTAAAACTTCTCGAAATTCGGAAACAATGCGGTATTCAGCTTCGAAATTAAATATTTATTTTTCATGAACATTCAACTTTAAACACCTTGCTAAATGCATTATTATCCAGTTATGGTTAATCAGTTATGGTTTATATATCTTCTCACTGCCGTTAATTCACTTCTTTCTTAATGGCACAAGATTTTAAAATTTGATTTACATGACTAGTTTTAAAGTTCGAATTCTTTTCTTATTTTAATCTGCTAATCACTATTACTCATTGATATATGGTGAATTACCACTGAAAATATCTATCTATCTACCTCTCTCTCTACATATACGTGTGTGTGTATATACATATATATATATATATATATATATACACATACAGAGAGAGATGTGTGTGTGGGAGGGGTGTAAATAAAAAATATGTAAATCAAAACTGTAATTTAATTTTTTAGTAACCGCTAGATATATAGATAGAGATATATGTGTCTGTGTGTGGTGTATATAAGAAAAAAATATGTAAATCAAAACTGTAGCTTAAATTTGAAATAGCACCTTAACTCCCCATTTGAATTTGGATATTTTCCCTTTCTGTTCTAAAAATAGTAAGGGCTTAGAACAAAACTCTTTAAACTGACTCATTTCGAAATTAATAACCGCTTTCATATGCGTTTTACATTATGCTTGGTGGTTGTCAATGGTGTCCGCGAACTAAAAAAAAATCACTAAGAATTTTGCAGCACTATTAGCTAGCCAGCGAAAAATTGAAATCGAAACTAACTCTTTCAGAATTAATATTTCGTCCTGAACACATCTAACTTAGTTTCTCCTGATAACGTTTCCTCTCTTGGAAATTATGTTTTCAAAACGTAATGGTAGCGATTTAGTTCTTAAAAAGTATTTTTTGGGTTACAAATGTGTCGGTAAGAAATACAGGCAACATTAATCCTGCTACTGCTTGTTCTTATTTCATTACATAGCTTCAAGTATTTCTCTAAGTATGGATCAACATCTCCGGAATCACATTCTCCAGTTTGTTACACAGGGTGTTTCAGAGATCATGGGACAAACTTGTAGGGGTGGTGGAGTGTACTAAAGCATAAATTTTTTATAGAAATGTAGGGTCTAAAGTGACGGGTTAAAGCAGAAACGCAAAAAAACGACACGAGAGGAAAATATGTTTATGTACAAAATCAACGCAACGTTCTTCTTTGCAGCAATACAGTATTCACAATAAATGTTCAAAATTGTGACCACCAGCAGTAATACATGCTTAGTAACACCGCAGAAGAGATTGACGAACATTTTGAATAACGACATGCATTTCGCGCACGCTTGCAGCCGCAATAGATAGTTGTGCAACGAGGTCCTCTAGTGAGTCAACGGGAGTCTCGTAAATGATGCTTATCAGATGGCTCCATAAAAAAAATCCAAGCTGGATAAATTTGGCGAACGGGTTCACCACGGCCAGTCCATCGGCCCGGAAATGTTCCATCCAAGTAATTTCTGACCCGCAAGTGGGTATGGGCTGGTGCACCAACATGCTGGAACCGCATGTGATCACGAACGTCACACATGTCAGCTTTTTCCCTGCGCGTAAACTCACCCATCACGCTCGACATCAGAGTTGCGAATGATCCTCTGATGCATTGGATCGTGGTTTGTGCGACTCACTACCGCCTTCTACCTCTGCATTCCCAGCCAATGACAGTTGTATTTCCTATTATTGTTAGTGTTCCCTTTTTGAACGTTTATCGTGAATACTGTATTACCGCAAAGAAGCCCTTTGCGTTGATCTCGTGTCATTTTTTGCGTTCATGCCTTAACCCGTCACTTTCGACCCGACATTCTTATACAAAAAATGCATGTTTTAGTACGCTCCACCACCCCTCTGAGTTTGTCCCATGATCTCTGAAATTTACGTATTTCTTATCTTACATATACATGTAAGATAAAAAATACATAAATGGGCTTTTTAATTTAATTAGAAATAGCGTCTTAATTTCTCATTTTTAATTTGGGTGCTTCTTCTCTATATTCCAAAAGTAGTAATAAATTTTCTGTGCTGTGCCATTTCTAGATTAATCTATGTCACATGGCTTGCGTGATGCTGATGATATAGCTAATTCAAAACTTGAGCTCAAAATTTTGAGAACTGAAACCTTTCTAACGCAATCAGAATTCTTCCTCTTCAATATGGATCTACGTTCTTTGCTATGTACGTGCTGCGCCATCGGTATTTCTGCGTTTCTTCGTCTCGGTGTCCTACATCCGTACAACTAAATTTGTTTTTATTACTTATATATATATATGTACAATACGGAAAAATGCAGTCTTTTTGAAACAGTTAGAACTTCCTACTTTAGAGTAAAATGGAAACTTCTAAAATTAAATTAATTCAACAACAAGGCATGAAGTTTAAGAGAAAATCGTAAGCAAAGGAATTAAAATGAAGTGCTACGTATCACGTAGCATTTGTTCAGGGCTTATTGCCAAAAGATATAGTAACATAATAAATACCTAATGAATAATTTAGCTTTTTCAAGAATTAAGTTATCGATTTCCAGTAATTTTATAAATTGAGTAGTTGATTATTTATTGATGTATCCCAGGTTCCACGCGACTGCAAAAAGAATTCTTAGTGTATTCCTACCTATCGTGTACGTTAGAAACATGGCTGTTCTATTAAATTACCTAGTAGCCTAAACCAATGAAGAAGGAACGGATATATAACATCTCGTTTGGTTTTTTTACTCTGTTGTTTATTCTGGTCTATTATATTTTATTTGTTTATTCTGCTCTCTTATACCTTATGGTCTTATTCTATTTTCTTAAATTAAAGAATAAAATATTTATAACGTCTCCTTCAAATTTTTTTTTCGAATTTTCCTTTTTACTTTTGAATATCAAAATCTGGCTTTTCCAAAAAGATTATGCATTTTTTCTTTATTTTATTGCATCGTATTTCCTTTATCATATTATTTATTTTAAATTTACAATTATTTTTAACGCGGTGTTTAGCTTATATTTGATTTAAGTATATTTGCTCATTTATTTCTCATTTAGCATATTTATTCTAAATTCGAAGTATAATACTTTCCATGAATTAATTCAGCAGCATTTGAAGTTAATTTTCCTTATACGTACGAATTACGTTCTGGCTTAAGATGTCTAAATGTATTCCTTTCTTATGTGAACATCAATGATTACCTTGGATCAACTGTTAATGCTTTCCCATAACACCCTTAAAAATAGCAAGCTTTATGAGATACAAAGAAAGGTTAAAGAGATGAGTATCTGAAGCTTTCAAAAGGATTTAGAATAAATGGTATATTCTGAAACCCCACTGTGCTTCCCTCATACAGTATTAAATAACAGTTTATTAAAATAAAACTACTACAACATAATTTAAATACAATTTGAAATTCACAAATTAAATTGAGTACATTTGCTTCAATGTAAGAATACGAACAGAAAAAAATAAAAACATCCAAAAAGTATCAGATTTTAAATTACGTCCAAAGGGGCGTTTTTCTGACATTTTATGTGTTACCTTTATTTATTAAATATCGTGTTCTTCGCACTTAAACCATAAAATTCAATTCAACACCAATATCTCAAAATAATTTTCAAAGGAGCATATCTTTAGACTTTCCGATACGCAGTCTCGCGCGCTGCAGATAAAAAGGTTTTCTTCATCCGTACAGTGCTGCCATTGCTCGCTTTGAAATCGTTGAGTACGTTAATAAAAAATTCGTTAACGTTTTACAAAATATGAAATCGATAATAAAACTAATTTCATTTTCCAAATTTAGGCTTCCAGTTACCCATATACGGAATGTAACGTTCGATATTCAAAATTGGATGGCTCTAGATACCGTTGCTTTATCACAATGCCAAAACCATATATACATTTATGCGGTTTCTACATTATTTAACTTCTTTAAATATAATACAGGGCTCTAATATTTGGTGGCAACTTAATGTTTATATTTGGGCATCCCGAAAACGTGTCTTGTCTTGAAGGAAAGCAATTTTTTACAATGGATAGGGAGAGACGTTGAATACGATCTTTTCTGCTTACGTGGTATGATTCTACCTTGTGTTTTATGAATATGTTTGTTTCCGTGCAGTGCTAAGATTGAAGAACCCAAAAGTTTTCGTCATATTACACTTTTTTACTGAAACAGGAAAAAAAGCGTAAATAATGTAGTAATGAAACAAATCCTCGAAACAATATGCTTCATATAGATTTATTTTTCACATCACGCTAAATACTACTGACAAGAAATTCAGGCATTAGATGTAGCCGCTATTCCATTTACACAACGTTTTGTTCCGATTTATAACTGTTATATCCCAATACGAAATGGGCAGACTAAGTACTACATAGAGCTTCACAACTCTGGAAAATCAGCAGAGAAAAATATTAAAAAGAAGCGAAAGTAATAGAAACTGAAATAAAGATGAAATTTTAACTTCAAAGTCCCAAATATTAATACAAAAGTAGATAAGTTTAAAGTACACCAAGCAATCCAGAAACATCACATATGAGCATTAGAAATTAGTTTGCGTTTGAGACGAAGCTTCTTCATCTACAATTTAGCAAAATTATAGAGCATAATAAATAGGATAATTAATAGGAAGAATCATAAGCAAGTTCATTTATTTCTGATAAACTGCAACTGTAATTACAATATAGGCTTAACATTAGACGATCGGAGGAATAAAATAATATCTTTCAAAGCCAGCAGAATATCTATTTCAAACTTCAGTCAATTAACATTTCTAAAATTGAGATTCAACTCCCAATAGCACTTTTATAAAACACACATATCGTATCAGCGTTGATGTGATATTAGATAAATGATATTTATGTGTTATCTCTGTAATAGGCTTAAGATTATGCTGAAAACTATGGTATTTTAACATGTTCCTCATGTTACAGCAAACCTCATCTCTTCATTAATACAGACAGATCAATAAAATAATATGTTTTCGAAATAAAGTTTCAATGCGTATTTGATAGAAAGACTTTCATTAATTATCCCTACATTAATAAAAAAAGTGCGTTTTATATAAATTAACGTGGTTACAGAATGCAATTAAACCCCGCTTATGCTTCTATCAATTTACTATGTTGAATTAATTTTCATACAAGCATTTTTCACTAGTACCACTATTAACTAACGCTTGTTTTGCTTTTCACTTTCATTCAGTGTAATGTAAGTGATATATATGAATTGCACCAATTAGTTAATCCTTAAATTTGTTACGTCTTTGGTTTTTTGAATAAACATAAATATATAAAATTATATAAATATTGCATTCAAATAAAGTATCTGAAAGGCTTCAGATAACTGTCATCTTAAAGTGCTCTTTTCATAGAAATAGTCCAGGTGAATCAGCGAAGTATTTTATGGGATACTAGATGAATTTGCCTTTAGATTAAAATAGCAACGTTCTGTTATATCGGTTTCACCTATGGCGTAAGCTAAATCCAAACTCCTATCAGACTTACAGCGAATTATCGCGTCGTCTATAAAAGAACTGGGAAGTCTTAAGAAGATTATAAAACAAATTTCTTTTATTAAAGCATACCTGAAACATAAATGCACGATTTGTGCTTACAAATCAGCCAATTAATTCTGGCAATATAACTTAATATAAAAATAAATTCAAATTTAAAACTAAGCCTGGTAACTAAAGACTACTTAAATGATTTATCGCTAAGTTTATAAGGTATTTCTCCCGCCTTCTTAGCATGCCTTCGTGGTGTAGTGGTCAGCACGCTCGACGAGTAACCGAGAGATCCGTGGTAGTTGTAAGACATTAGTCAAGCAAATTCCAGTTAGTCAAATCGAAAATTAAGCTAGCGTATTAAGTTTCTTTTATTAACTTAAGACTATTGATGGTACAGTATAAGGTATTTCTCCCGCCTTCTTCGCATGCTTTCGTGGTGTCGTGGTCAGCACACTGGGTGTGTATCCAGAGATCCGTGGTTCGAATCCCGGTGAGGCCATTGCTCATTTTTCATGACTCCTGCTTCGAAATAAACCTAATGTCTCTACGCTGACGCCCGAACTAAAAAGGTGGTGGATAATGATTCTCCACCACCGGGATTTGGCGATTCTGTCCCCATAACCCCAGTCGCCCTTTAAAAGAGGGAATATATAAGGTATTTCTTCCGCCTTCTGAGCATGCCTTCATCGTGTAGCGATCAGCACGCTCGACGCGTAACCGAGAGGTCCGTAGTTTGATTCCCGGCGAAGGCACTGCTCATTTTTCATGACTCCTGCTTCGAAATAAACCTAATGTCTCTACAAGTTGACTAAAATTTCTCACAAATTTGGCAATTTAAGTGTCGGCAACTATAATGCAAAGCTGATGAATACGATCTTAACTGAGCCAGCAGAAATAAAGTAACATGGCCTAGTGAGGCAGAAAAACGCTCTGCCTTGCTATCAGAAAATCTTACCTGAAATACTCTTTTGCATTCTGGCAGGGAAAAGGAAAGAGAAGTGACAGTAAATATCTAAATCATTAAATAACGGTTTTTTTTAAATAATTTTATAATGTATTATCTGGGCACTTGAAAGCAAAATTATATGAAGCTATTCTATATATGTATTTAATGTTTTTAATTAGGTATATCATGTATGAAATGAATTTTTATTTAAATCAATCGGATTAACTCAGGTGCTGTATCTGATGCTTTTAAATAGCTTAATTTGTTTATAAATCACAGACAAAATAAATTTTAAAATTCTAAAAACATTTGCTGACTGGAAACAGCCTCGAATGAACAGTGGAGCAGGATATTTTTAAGTGAAAAATAAATCGCAAAAACCAAAACCGTGTTTCGAGACTAATAAAACCTTTGTCCAAACAAGATACCAAAATGATATGAATGTTTTTCTGCAGCTATATATATATATATATATACACTGGCTTAAGAAAAATCACAAAAAATGACTATAACTTGGAAACAGCAGACAGTTGTCATGTTAAAGAAGTTAGCACATGTGTGAAATGAATAAATAAAATTTGTCAGTTTGATATAGGAAAATTACCTCCAATATGAAGTATGATCTCCCCTAGAAGGAATAGAACACATTCAGTGATGTTCGATACTGTCAATTCTACAGTCGGTCAGTTCCTCAGAAAGTTAGAGCCTCTGCGCTTGCAAAGCAGTTGCAAGTGTGGCAAGAGTCTGAACAGGAGGAGTGAGAGCATTTATACGTCTTTCGACATGTTCGACCACATGTTCCACAGTATTCAGGTGAAATGATGGAGAGCTGGCCATTCCATGCGTTGAATTGTTTGCTGCTGCAAATCCATTATTCTAGCCCTGTGTGGTCCGGGTTGTCATCCTGTAGCACGACATTATCCCCTATTGCCCCGGTATCAGGGCGCACATAAGCGTCAAGGATATCATTTCAATAGGGTTGAGCATTAACGGCTCAACGTCGGAAGATTTGGAGGTCTGTGCGTCTAGTCTAGCTAAAAAAATTTTATCCAATAAATCAATACATTATTCTCTGCATACAGATGTTTGATGGATGATAACGTGTTCCGGGTTCTTTCCAAATCAAATAAAGCCTACTGTCGCTTTGGAAACTAAACATGCGCTCATCTGCAAAGAGCCGTCCATTTATCAACTGTCCAACGGGCATTTTGACGTGCTCACCTCAAACTTTCCCTTCCATGACATGATGGATGTGGTACGCAAATGGCTGGTTGCCTCGCGTATAGTCCTCTTTCGTGAAACCTCCGACGTACGACTGACGTTGAAACTAAGCTTCCATTGGCTGCAAGAGAGGATCTGAGATGAGTCGAAGATGCAGTTCTACTCCTCGTGCACATAAGAACAACTTTCGGTCATCAGCGTTCGTCGCAGAGGTCAATGTCTATGGTCTGACTTTATCCTGTCTCTAGTCTCCAATAGCTATCCATCTCAATTCTTCGGGCAAATGGTGCCTGGAGATCATAATTACTTATTGGCTATCCCAGATTTCTTATCTCAGTATCATAGCGAAATTTGCAGGCTTGCTCTGGAACATGCAATTTATGCTTCTCGTAGCTGATGTAATACGATTACAACGACATTAACTTTACTTAGCTATTCATATTTGACAACATCTTCAAATTTGTTACTGATTGTCTTATTTTTGAATTAGTTATCGTTATTTTTGTGATACGATTTTTCCTTAATTTTTGGAAACCAATTTTTAACGCAATTAATAAATTCAAATGTCTTTATCATAAAAAAAATTAATGCATGTGTTTCATAATTCATTTATTGCCTAACAATTGCAGAATCAATGTCTGCGGGCGTTTTTTATTCATCTCCGTTCTATAAACTGATTGCATCATGTATCGTTTCAGAAATTCTATGGCTACGTTCATTATTGAGAAACAATCGTCTCAGTACTTTTTGATGACCTTTCAACAGTTCAATTTTTTTTTAATTGCCCAACGGTTACTTCAACACAGTCGTTGTTTTCTAACTTCCCCTTACGATCTTCAGAAGTCCGTTGTTCATTTAAGTTTAGAACTGTTTCATGTCTAGATTCAGCAGGGAATTTGATGGACGGAATTACGGAGCAGGGAATTTATGGACGGATTATTTCTCATGATGTACCTCTTCCAGTATACCGTTAATTCAGGTCCATTTTTTCGAGTTACAACTTTCATGACTTGTGAATATATGTAGGACAAATGCTAAACTCTAAATCTCACAACGACCCCTTGTTTCTTAGCTGAATGAAAGATGCTCCTCCACCTTAGTTTCATGTTCGTTGAAAAAATGTTACATATACATTTTCAATTAAATCATGAAGGCCATTCGGATGGCCTGGAATGCTGTTGAAAGTATTTTTTACATAATTAAGGACTTATTTTGAATACTGTTTAAAGCGGATACTAGTGAAAGAAAGTCTGCTTTAATTATAAATGATTCGTTTTTTACTGATACTGTAATTTATATCTGTTTTATTGCTTTTACATCTCCTTAAAACAGAGCACTACCACAAAAAACTCTTCCACACCATCTTCGTACTTGAATTCATCGGTATATGCTTGCAGGAAAGTATCTAGTAGAGCAAGAGCTCTAATGTTTAGTTTCAAATCAGTTTTAGCTTGGTAAAGCTCATAGTTATGTGCATTCATAGTTTGCTTCATAAAAGAGATTATTCTCGAAAACCATGTTCTTTTGTAGCTGAAAGACTGACGAAATGGGATATGTTCTGGTATTGCTGCTAGAAAGAGTGGAGAGATCCTGTAAGGGTAGAGAGTGCTGCACAGGACTTCATTCTGTAACTTCTTGCTTTATTTAGGAGGAATGGAGCTCTGGATGGCTTACAGTTTCTTCTCTTTTCTTTCAGTCATTGGCTTTACCCATATTGCAACTTTATAGGTTACATTATTTTCTATTGCTTTCTTTAAGATTAGTTTCTGAATATAGGAGTTCAATCCCCAGTTATATCCTCACATTTTTTCTCCGATTATTTGTTAATTGTTGACAGCATTGGGAAATTAATTTCTAATACATTTTTAAGAGCTGTAGTTTTCCTAAAAGTTACACAAGCATTGGTTTTGTTTGAAATCTCTTTGCCCCTCATAACAATGAGAGATGACACTTTAATATTTTGTATCCAAAACATGATTTTTCATTATCTTTTATAAAGGTGCATGACAGCAGTTCCAACCAGAATAAACCATTTTCATTAATAGTGAATATCGTTTCATCTTTGTAGCTACCTTTTGAAAATGATATCAGGCAATGTCTTCGAATATGTCGTAGCAAGCTCCTTATCTACAGAGGCATATTCTTCGACAATACGACACTTCACATACCATTTCATTGTTTATAACGGAAAACCAACCACGGCTAGCAGTAGTATTATCACTAATTTCTTAACCTTTTATTCCTGTTATAGAGACATTAGAAGCAGGAGACATGAAAACTGAGCAACGCCTTCGCCGGAACTCGAACCACAGACTTCTGGATACGCGTCCAGCTTGCTGAACGCTACACCACGAAGGCATGCGAAGAAGGCGGGAGAAGTACATTATATACTCCTCCTTTTAAAGGGCGACTGTGGTTTTGGGGAGCCAATCGTCAAATCCCGGAAATGGAGAATCATCATCCACCACCTTTTTAGTTCGGGCGCCAGTGGAGAGACGTTATGCTTTTTGAAAGCAGGAAAATGAAGAAATGAGCAATGCCCTCGCCGGGATTAGAAACACGGATTTCTGGATACGCACCCAGGGTGCTAACTACGACACCACGAAAGCATGCGAAGAAGGCGGGAGAAATACCTTACACTGTATCATCAATGGTCTTAAATTAATAAAAGAAACTTAATACGCTAGCTTAATTTTCGATTTGAGTATTTGGAATTTGTTTGACTTATGTCTTACAACTATAGCCTGCTTCTGCTTTTAATTACTACATTTTCGAAATAAGAAACAGCAGGAAGTCTTCCTTTCTGACACAAATCGTTAATTTTTAATGATCTGTTTTAGGAAATGATGTACCTTTTCTTTAACTTTGAATAAATCTAGCTTTTCTTTACAGTGAGCAGCAGACGTTGCTCGTTGATAGAATCGCTTTCATATTTTCTTTTTCCCAATAATAAGCATTATTATTAATATTACTATGATTTTTATTAAATTTATATGACTACTAATACGTAGTTGTCACAAATAAACCTAGCTACAGATTTGCATATCCAAAACTTTAAGACATAAATAAATTAAGCATTAAAGCTCACAAAATTCCATTGTTTACTCTAGCTACATACCTTACACATTAAGGATAGCAACTGTGATCGCTTTTACCTGGAATCAGAATGGTGTTTTTTATATGCTGTAATCATGAACTGGTGTTCTGATAGCTGTATCTCTTATGGAATCAAGATACAGAGCAATGAGAACCACACTTCCTCTGTGCTCTCCCCACTGTCTGCAGCGATATTTTTTCAAAACTGAGGAAAGATTGGCTCGAAGATAATGCCATAAATAATGTAGATTACCTGAAGAAATCTTTCAATAGGTATCGTATAAAAGTGATCCTCATAAAAAGAGACTTGAGTGTGTAAAGTGGAAAAATCAATCGTTTACGTCTTAAAAAATACTTTTTTGCACGATTCTTTAAAATTTGTTTTTATTTTGCTCACCTAATAATTTAGTTTGTTTTGAAATTTTCAATCCGGACTATAGTGAATGTGTGCAATGCGAATAATTGTTGGCTATATGTTACTATAAATGAGATTAATCTGGTCGTTATATATAATAACCGGTAATCATGCATAATCACCACTAAATTTGGTAAATATGTTCAATTTTTAAAAATTTATCAAATTAACCGGTTTGTTTGCATAATTCTACACTCGTAATGGTAAATGTGATAAAACTCTCTAACTTTACGAAAATTCGCTCAGTTTGCGCAAATGCTTGGCTTGTATCAACACGTGATTTCAGTAGTAATTTTCATTTCGTTGAATCTAGACGTTTTTTAGCTACCCCTCGTATTTTATAAAATATTGAATAATGGCTAGTGTGTTTGAGGGTTTTAATTCCAAATTAGTTAATATTATGGGTACTAAGAAAGCAAACAGTATTTTTCTGACTAAAGAAAGATATGATGATTTGTTAAAAAAAGTGAATAATAGTAAAAGCAAAAGTAGTGGAAAAAAAGGGAAGATTATCAAAGACTAAAATGATACACTATAACGAAAGTAGGCAATGTTGAAAAACTTATCTTTCCCGTGAATAAACACATCTCCAATGTTAGATTTTACGTGTACTTTGAAGAACTTTTTACCATAATTCATGAGGTTCATTATCAATAGGCCATGGTGGTAGAAACAGGATGTTAAAAGAACTGCAAAAAAAGTACAAAAATATTACTACCGAAGAAGTCATGATTTACTTAAATTTGTGTAAAAGCTGTCAAAAAAAAAGAACAAGGTACCTAAGAAAGTACTTGTTAGGCCAATGGTCTTTCAAGAGAGGAACTCAAGATGCCAGGTGGACTTATTTGACATGCAGTCGCAACCAGATAATGATTTTAAGTTTATATTTGTCTATAAAGACCGCTTGACGAAGTTCGTAGTGTTGCGTGCTCTAAAACTCAAACGTGCAAAAGAGGTTGCATATCACCTAATTGATATTTTTACTATACTTGGAGTCCCGTCTCCAGTGTACTGCAAAGTGAAATGGTAGTGAGTTTACTAATAAAATCGTAGAAGAAGCTTGTGCAATGTGGCCCGATCTGAAAATTTTAAACGGAAAACCTAGGCACAGCTAAACTTAAGGTTCGGTTGAACGTGCAAACCAGAATATTAAAATATGCTAAGCTCTTGGTTGAAAAGCAATCAGACCAGTAAATGGTCAGCAGGTTTAAGTTTTGTTCAACTTAGAGCATTTCATGAAGGCACCAAGTGTTCTCCTTATAAAGCAAAGTTTGGGACGCCTGCAAAACTTGTCTTGAAAACGTCTTCTTTACCTAATGACTCTATCGAACGTCTTATAACTGAAGACGAGCTTCAGACCTTAATTGAGACAGTAAATATCGCTTCCGAAAACACGAGCATTAAAATAGAAAATGTTTCTAATATGGACAAAAACGATCTATCTCAAAATAACTCTCCATGTGAAGTTAATTTTAAGACTCAGAAAGAGAAGGAAGCAGCGTTCGCTCTAATCCAGACAGATATTTTATGCAGGCAAGAGCAAGTAAGAAAACATAGAATGAGTGCTAAAGAAGGTTTATAATTACAAGCAAAGAAAATATTGAAGGTTTCAAATCTTAAATTTCCTGCTGGTAAAGTTGGTGACACAGTGAAACTGCGAATACCAGACGTTGACACAGCAAGAAGTGATCCCCGAAATTTATTAGCGGTGATATTAGAAATTCAAAATAAAGAGTTTTATCAGTTAGGAAAGAAACAAGGGGACTTTCACAGTTGTGTACTAGAAATCAATTCTCAATTTGTGATGAAAAATTTGTTTTGCTTGACGTTGTTCCAGATCTAGCAATATCACTTCGAGAATGGGTTCGAAAGATATCCCTTTCTGGATGTCAGGGATATCAGCGATGTGTTTGTAGTAAGGGGTAATGCCAGTCTGATAAGTGCGAGTGTATCCAATCTGGCATTCTAAATGTCATAACAGTCTAATATGCTTAAATAAATAAACTTAAAATATTTAGTAATTTGTAGTACTAGTATTTAACGTTATTTGAAAAAACGTTTTTCTTCTCTAGACTATGGGCTTAGTTTCTTTTATATATGTAACTGCAGTTTGTATTTTTATGTGCAACTGTTTTGTACAAGTTCATGTAAATTGTATTTTTTTAATTCCACAACACCTGTCAGTCCCTTATTCAAATTTCGTTCAGGCTAAATAAATGTATGTGACTTAAAATGACTATTTATTGACTTTTTTATTGAAAAGTATAAACATTGTAATTCGTGATGTCTTACGCCATAGTGTCCAACGAAAAACTATTTAACTGAGTAGTAACTACTCAAAAAGAAACTGCACTCTATTCTACTGGCCCAATCAGTCATGATATTTATCACATTTACCATTACGAGTTAAGAACTATGCAAAAAAACAGGTTAATTTGATAAATTTTTAAAAATTTATGAAATTTATTAAATTTAGTGGTGATTATGCATAATTATCAGTTATCATACATAATCACCAGTTTATTACTTTTACTTGTATACTGGTATTATTAAATTTAAATTAGTAGATGACGCTCTATTACGAACGCAGATTTATCAAGTCAATCACATGACTACTATTTTAGTTTGGAGTCGAGAGTAGAGATTTTGTTTTAGCTGGATTTGCAACGCAATTTCTCTTTGGCTTAAGAATTAATTCGCATCTTAGTACAGTCCATTGCTTGTTGTTATTAATCCTCACTGCTGCGCCATTAATTAATTGTTGGTCCTCTTTCACTGGAGGATTTATGAGATTTTTGGAAACAATAATTCCCTTTTGCTCAAATTTGATTTCATATGCTACTACGCTACGGACGTACCATTTTTACTATTTTCGATTCGTAGACTTGTTTACAAAGTTTCGCATCTTGTGTTTCATTTTGCTTTTTAATCTCAGCAACGAAAATTTATTTGTCATCGCCTGATGGATAATATGTATTTTTCGAATTAATCAAATAATTTTGATGCTACGGACTGTTGCTGACTCATCTGAAAGAACGCATCTGCTGTATCAATTTAGTGTACATCGATTTTACATTTTTCATGATGGAGATGAAATCACTGTTAGTAAAGAAAAGAGTCGCTACAGGTAATTTAACGAAACTGAAAGATAGAATTAATTCTGAGATAGCTAAAGCCGATGAGACAAAAATCAAACTTTTTAAAAAGAAAGTGAATATTTTAAGTGCAGATATTTTACGCATTTTTTATATCATTTATGCAACATGCGAGGAAAAGGAAGTTGATACCTATGTTAAAGAATATCAAGTAGTTCAAAATACAACTGATGATCTCTACTTGGATTTAGAACGAAAGGGTTCTCGCCTTGATAATGTTAGTTCAGTTAGAGTTAAATCAGATACTACAGAAGTAAAATCTCCGAAATTAACTTCACCTACCTTTAATGGAAATTTAGATCAATGGCTTACATTTAGCGATCTTTTTAAGGACAGTGTACTCAGTAATGTTAATTTATCAGACGATCAAAGGTTTCAATATCAATATAGCTCTTGTAAGGCTGAAGCTCTGAAAATAATTCAAGCTATACCTATTTCAGATTCAAATTAGAAAATGCGTGGGATTTACTCGAAGATAGATTTTCGAATAAACGTGGAATGGTGAATTCATTAATTAAGAAGCTTGTCGTATCCAAATGTTTCTGATTCAGCGGACGCTATTCTGAATCTTGTTAACGTCACTAATCAATGCATTCGTTTCCTAAATGTTCTAGAGTAAAGGGTCAAAGGCGTTGGTGACACATTGGTAACTCCTTTACTTGTAGAAAAATTGGATAAAAATACACGCATTTGGTAGGAGAGATACTTAAAAGGCGATCAACTAGGAACGTTAAACGACTTACTTACGTTTCTAAAGGAACATGCTATAACACTTCACAATAGTAAATCCAATTTGAAGGAAAGAAAGATAAGTTCTAAAGTCATATCGTTGGTTTTAGAAACTACTACAAATTGTCCTTATAGTGAGATAGATCATTACTTATATAAGTGTGATCAATTCGGTAAATTGTCTGTTAGCAAGAGATTCAATTTTGTGAAGTTTGATAAAATTTATTTTAATTGTTTACCTAATGTGCATAATGTTAAGGCTTGCAAAAGCTTGAATAGATGCAAAACGCGTCATAATATTCATCATTCGTTATTGCATTTCACGAAATCTCGAGATACTGGTTTATCTGCTACTGATAATAATGGAAATACATTGTCCGTTCATGCAAGGGTATTTACTCCTCAAAATATGATAGAATAGTGTAACTATAAACAAGGAAGTTTTGTTGCGCACTGCTGCAATTAAGGTTCGTGACGCACTGGGAAATTTTGTACAATGTCGAGCGTTGTTGAATTCTGGCTCGCAGGCAAACTTCATTACTGAGAGTTGTCTTTCAAAACTTCGTCTGGATAGAAAAAAGGCAAAAATCCAGATATCGTGCCTAGGATCAATCGCATCTCAAACAAATGGTGAACTGGAGATTACCTTCTCCCCTCACTTTGGTTCAGAACCTTCCTTTGCAACTTCTGTTTTTGTTATAGAAACTTACCACATGTATCATTACCATCAAATATTTTGAATTCTTTCAGTGATCTGATTTTGGCGGATCCTACATTTTACGAATCTGCTCCAATAGATATTCTTTTAGGAGTCAATGTTTTCATGTCACTTGTTTTGGGTGAACCAATTAAACAAAACCAAGAGCTTCCAACAGCTATTCGTTCACAATTAGGTTGGATCTTTTCAGGAACAGCATTAGTTTCTTCGTATGCGAACTCTTGCATATCATTAAATAATTTAGAATTAACTACCGATGAATTAGTTAAGGAATTTTGGACTCTCGAAACAGTTCCGGAAGAAACTGTTCTGAAGATATCTGAAGTAAAGTGTGAGGAACATTTTAAAACTTCTAATAACAGAGACAACACAGATAGGTATGTAGTAAGATTACATTCAATAAATCTACATCAGAATTAGGAGATTCAAGGGAATTAGCTTTGAGAAGATTTTTACTTTTAGAAAATAGATTAATGAGAAAACCTGAACTGTATAACTTGATGGGGTCTTTTGATGAATATTTGCATTTGCAACATATGGAAGTCATATCTGATTCAAAACCTGTCCCTCCAATAATCTATTATCTACCTCATCGCCCTGTATTTAAATCATCAAGCACTAGCACTAAATTAAGGGTTGTATTTAACGAATCAGCAAAAACGTCCAGTGGATATCCACTTAATGACCTGCTACACATAGGTCCTAGAATTCAACCAGAATTGTTTGACATTCTCATCCGATTTAGAACATATGCTGTTGCTATCTGTGCGGATATAAAAAAAATGTATAGACAAATTCGTGTGCATCAAGAAGATACGAATTTTCAGCCCATTGCTTGGAGAAATCATGTGAATGAACCAATTCAAGAATATCGAGCGCTATCGGTGACATACGGAACTTCTCCTGCATCTTTCTTATCAACCCATTCTCTTCTCCAGTTGGCTTTAGACAAACAAAGGAGTTTCCAAACGGCTTCGGAAGTTATCAAATCTGATTTTTATGCGGATGATCTTTTAACAGGTTCTGCATCAAGAACTGCTGCCAAAAATGTAATACATGACATGGATAATTTATGCGTAGAGGAGGCTTCATACTTCGGAAATGGTCATCTAACATGCCTGATGTATTAGAAGGAATACCAAAAGAACTCAGAGAAAATGCACTTCAGTTAGGCATTTTCAAGGAACAATCAAGAAAGGTGTTAAGAATAAACTGGCATCCACAAAGTGACACGTTTAATTTTAACATTCTACCTTCTGTAATTTCAGTTGTCACTAAAAGGCATGTGCTGTCAGAAGTTGCAAGTCTCTGTGACCCCTTAGGCTGGTTAGTCCCAGTTATTATTTTTCCAAAAATGTTTCTTGAAGACTTGTGCACTGACAAGTTAGATTTGGATGAAACTCTTAATCCACAACGATTGACCATTTGGACTCGTTTTCAGGGAGAATTAAATTCGCTTAATAATTTAAAAATTACTAGAATGATTTTAATTGATAATCATTGCAAGATAGAGTTACATGCCTTTTGTGATTCATCTGAGAAGGCGTATTGTGCAGTTATTTATGCCAAAATTGTTTTCTGAAGAAGAAAGTAAGGTATCATTGATATGTGAAGAAACAAGAGTTGCACCACTTAAAGCACAATCTTTACCACGATTGGAACTATGTTCTGCACTATTGCTTGGAAATCTACTAAAGATAACGAGGAAATACTTGAATGTTCCTGCTAGTAATTGTTTTGCAAGGTCAGATTCTACTATCACTTTATTCTGGATTGCATCTGAATCACGGAGATGGCTTCCTTTCGTAGCCAATCGAGTGTCGAAAATTCAAACTGCCATTCCTGAAGTGAATTGGAATCACGTTGAAGAAAAATATAGTGCTGCTGATTATAGTACTAGAGAATTACAACCGAATGAATTGTGAACCGAATGAATGACACTTTTGCATCCTATAATAAGACAAAGATTTTGGATTGCCGCTGCTAGATCTGATATAAGAAAAATTATTAAGAATTGTGTTGCTTGCTTTAGACATCATGCCCAAGTTGCAAAACAAATAATGGCCGACCTACTATCGACTAGAGTTGCAGCTTCACGAGCTTTTTTCCAGTGGGAATGGATTTTGCCAATACATTCATGATAAAATACATAGCAGGTCGAGAACAAAGGGCTTTTAAGTGTTATATTTGCATTTTTGTTTGTTTCACCACTCGAGCAGTTCATCTGGAAGTCGTCGAAGATTTTTCTTCTAAGCCTTGTATCGAAGCATTCAAACGGTTTATGTCCAAGAGAGGAAAACCAAAGGAAATATTTAATGACTGTGCGACGATCTTCAAGGGTGCTAACAAGGAGATACGTAAGGCTTTCTTTTTATGTCAGACAATTAACGTCTCCATTCTTTCCTGACTTCAGAAAATGTTAAATGGAATTTCATTCCTCCAGCCGCACCATATTTTGGAGGACTTTGGGAATCTGCTGTAAAATCTATGAAGGATCATCTTCGAAGATCAATGGGAGCAGCGATCTTAACCTATACCGAACTCACAACCTCGGTAACACACGTTGAGGCCTGTATGAATTCGAGGCCTTTGTTTCCACAATCTGATGCTCCAAATGATATTAGTCTTCTACACACCTAGGCACATTCCTATTGGTACATGTCTCACTTCATTACCCGAAGAAAATTTAGAACAACCGAAAAATATTGCTGATCGATGGAAATTGAGACTACTAATTTTCCAAAATTTTTGGAAAAAGTGGGGTCGAGAATATTTGTCTAAGTTACAACATCGAAATAAGTGGAAAAAATCTCACGAAAAATGTCTGTCAACGACTTGATCCTGATTAAGGAAGAAAACATACCACCTTTTCAGTAGAAATTGAGCAGAATAATTCGTGTATATCCGGCTCGGATAACAAAGTTCCAGTTGTTGGTATTCGAACTGCCAATGAAGAAATTAAAAGACCTATTCTTAAGTCCTGTCCTTTGTCCTTAAGTCCTGTCAACGCTATGAACTTTGAACTACTTAGTACATTAGCCTTTTTTACATTTTAAAGTCTGATTATGTACAACGTTTCTTTATACTTTGTCGCTAATAATTTCTTACAATTTTTCAGATTATCTTGTACTTTCTATTGAAGCGTTTGGAGTTCTTCAAGGGGCGTGGTATGTTATTATAAAATTTAAGTTAGTAGATGACGCTGCTATGACAAACGCAGATTTATTAAGGCAATCATTTGACTATTTTGGAGTCGAGAGTAGATATTTTGTTTTAGTTGGATTTGCAACGCAATTTCTGTTTGGCTTGAGAATAAAATCGCATTTTAATGCAGTCCATTGCTTGTTGTTATTAATCCGCATCGCTGCGCCATATATATATATATATAGACATACACGCTTTTATCTTTATATATATATATATATGCACAATTCTTCGCATATATATGTATAGGATGGTATAAGTATATAT
>KK119791.1:68155-153874 GCA_000611955.2 Stegodyphus mimosarum
TTTTGAAAAATTTTTAAAGGTGAAAGATGAATATTCTTAGATAAAAACATTAGTTGAATTCAAGCAAAAGTGCATGAGAAAATACTTTAGCTAAAGTATATCTAACGAAATTATGAATGCCCTATTATTTTCAATGTTTTTATTAAAAATAAACTGTTTATTCAAAGCTTCCGAATATTTGTACGGTTCACGTTTAAAATTTATTGAATAAATAACTTTATTTGGAAAAACGTTTTGTATATTTTTTAATAAAAGGCTTCCAAACCCTTATCGGTAGTATATGCGAAATAAGAATAAAGTCATTTTACTAATATTTAGTAACTGATTTGCAAATAAAACTGAATGACAAATGTACAAAAAATAAATTAGAAACATTGCAATATTTAGAAACAGCTACTGATTTGTTAATCGCTGAGTAGGTTAGTAATATGCTGTCGCAAAAAATATACCAAATTTTAGTTTTTCACTAATCCCTCGAGTTCCATTTTAAATCTGTTTTACGCATTTTAAATATTTTAGTTCATTTGCCTTGAAAGCAATGATTTATATTTTTTGCGGACGAGAATAGAATTTTGCCTTTCAAACTCTAAAGACTGCAGCTACGGTTTCATTTTAAAAGTCGGGGGACGTTTGTAAAGTGATTCATTAAAAATAATTAATCTTAATTAGAAAAGGAAATTAATTAAATTAAAAAGAAAAACTATAAAAATTCACAGTTTTTAATTCACAGTTGTTTTATTTACTGCTTAAATAATCTGTTGAGTTATTTAAATATAAATTTTTCTCTAATCTCGCTGTTAAAGTTTAAATATTTAAAAAATAGTATCGATTATAAGAAGGGAAAAACATAAATTCATTTCTTTGCAGTATAATATCTAAAAGTTAGCCCAGATAATTTTAATCGAAAAATTTTATCATGAAGATACAACAAAAGGATGAGAAATGAAATCCTTATGATCGGTAGCGAAGCTTTATATGAATGCTTGCTTCATTTATTGAAAGTAATTTTGCCAAAATGACTTCATCATTTCCTTTAGAGACAAAATCGAGAAATATTTACTTTTTATTACACTTTCAATATAAAAAAAAGAAGAAAAATTAGTAAAATTTAATAATTTTTTAATTATGATAACTAAGAAGTTTAACATTTAATAAATAACTAGAAAAATATAACTAAATAATGGTAAATTAGAAAATTTTTAATTAATAAATACGTGTAATTAGTAAAAATTTAGTAATTACTAAATAATGATAATTAGTGAAAATTAATAAAACGAGGTAAACATCAAAACTGTGAATGCGAAATAAAAAAATAAAAAGTTCTCAAAATTTACATTTATACATGACTCATTCTTCGTTCCTATTTACCTTCTAGCACTTAATGATTTTTCGTGAGATTTACCGTAATAAACGCCGTGTTATAGAAATATATTATCCAGTGAAGACGATTAGTCATAGTGAAACTTTAACCTTTCTGAAGCTTACACTGATTGTTGAGCTGACATCAAGGATTAGCGTTCTACGGTCATATGCTAAAATTCTTGGACCTAATTAGAAAAAATAATTTCTATTTCTGTTTAGATTTCTATTTAGAGAATATTCCTATTGTTGGATACAAAACATCTAATTTATTTTCAGTGTTATCAGTTTTAGGCTTAGTACGAATGAACAGTTTCAGGCTTAGTTTTTAGGTACGAATGAACAGTAATTAGTCCTGAAATCATACTATTTCTTTCTTCCTGTAAAATAACAACGTATTACAGGAGTTTAATTAACATTTATTTACCAGAACATACTTCTGACTAAAATATTTTACCCAGCTGGAAACTCATATGAGTATTCTTATTCTCAAAGCATTTAAAGCAGGTTAAGCTAAGCTATAGTATTTCGTACGTGTATTTGATGCGCTGAGCCCCGGTGGCTTAGTGGCTAACTCGTCGCGCAGCAGCACCACAGGTCCGGGGTTCGATCCCCGGGTTGTGAGCAAGGTTGTCTCAGCTTTTCATCCCTTGAAGAGGCCGATAAAATGAGTGCCGAGTTCGCTTAGGGACTGAAAACCGTGGGTCTCGCGACAGTTTAACCACTTGTCCAAGCAAAGATGTACAAGCGCTGTCTACAAAGCAGATATCAGGACACTGCTGACCATGTGGTTCTCTAAGGACTGCTTGTGCTGCCGAGTTTAGTTTAGTTTGAGGGGCTTTCGATCTGAATTATTTTCAACTTACCTCAATTTAACAAAATGTATTCTCAATCAAGCTAGTAGTGATTCTTATTTAGTACAGTGTTATTCAGAAACTTACTATTATTTTTTATAATGTTATGTCTACTATTTGCATTAATAGAAAAGAAACCACTAAATGGGAAATTATTGCAGTACATTTAACATCAGAAGGAAGGAGGAAAGGAAATGTTGCTATATTTAACATGTCATACAGCAAAAAAAGCATATTCTGGCCGTTTATTGACACGCATCTTAGAGGTGCCGCGATCAAATACGTTGACAAAAAGGATAGACTTGACTTTTTAAACTTTTCCTCCCTTTCAGACACCCAGAAAAGAAAACTAATAAAGCGAATAAAAATCTATCTACCTATCACAACTCCATGGCGGAATTTCGACCCAATGAATATTTTTGAAACGCCAAAGAGTATAAATCTTCTATTTCGTAAAGGATTTGTAAATTTCTGAAGTTCCGTAAGAGTTTGCAAAGAAAAATATCAAAGTGAGCAGTGAACGTTAAGCATTTTTTTCTTTATATACACTAAAAAAAAGTGACTTACCTCGAACTTATGAAAAGAATCTTTGAAATCTTTGACACTTTTTCTGTGCAAACTTTTCTTCTTCAACCTCCAATGATAAGCAAGGTGCGAAAAATATTATCCACTTAGGGACATTCATTAGAACTTTTTAGTGCAGAAATATTTTTTTCGCTTTTCAAAAAAAGCGTCAGAAGGTGTTCTTTTAACCGTAAAATATTATAAATTATTCAGGGTAAATGCCTTCTGACTGAACCTTTTCTCCTTCCCCCTTTTTTTATTTACTTTGAGGTGGATGCTTTTACCCGATAGAGTAATCCACGATGGAATTTCTGACTGATGAAAATGCGTTCTCAAAGCTTATATATGGCATCTTTTTTTCTTGTTTTCTGGCTTCGATTTATTAATTTTCACATACGTATTAATTTCTTTCAACAGAATATGATTATTCGCTCACCATTACATGAATTAGTTTTAACACTTTCAGAGTTATTTAAATTTTGTTACCAGCTTCCCTGCGTTAAAAAAGGTTTAAAAGTAAGGAATTGATTATATATTGGTCAGCTTTGTCGCATGCTACTTGCTGGCGGTCAAAAAATAAATTTTGGTATTCTAATTAAAAGTACTTCATATTTTATTTAGATTATTAATATTACTTCGTTAGAGAGAGCCCGAATTCCTGACTAGCGCGCGTTTGCCATTTGGCTACGTCTCCCTAAGCTATTGCTATGCTTGGCCATACTTTAGGCCCTTGTTTGGCTTCGCCGACTTAATTAAGATTTAGGGACCAACTAATTAGACTCTTGATAGCTTCGGCTACATCTTTAAGTTAGATTTAGTTAAGTTTAATTTTATATTTATTTAAGTTCAAGCCCAAGTGGAGGCTTTTCTCTACACTCCAAGTTAGGATTTGATTGTGTTATATTTATTCTGAGAAATAAAGTGTAGTTAACTCTCCGTAAGTCTTACGTCTCTATTCACACGTTAAAGCTATTATTTGCTTATTAGTGCTTGTGAGGTTCAAGGACTGAACACTGAATATTAAATAAGTAAAACCACACACTCATTTCAAAAACGTGTATTCTCTTTTAAAATACCATATACTTTCTACTGCAAACGTAATTCTGATACTAATTGTTAACATTACGAATTGGTGAAAAATAAAATTGAAGTTAATGGCTTCATGAGTATATGAGAATTTGACGTCAATAAAACGCATTGAAGAGTTATTAGGTTATTTTGAAGCCGGAGATATGAAAATTAAGCAGTGATCTCGACGAGAGTCGAACCTGGGCCTTTCGAGTGCACGCCAAGTTGGCTACGTTGCACCACGAAGGCATGCGGAAAACACAGAGAAAACACCTTGTACACTCCTCCTTTTAAAGGGAAACTGGAGATGAATAAACCCAAATCCTGGTGGTGATGAATTATTGTCCACCACTTTTTAGTTAGAGCGCCACTGTAGAATCATTAGATGTTTTATGCCGGAGCCTTGAAAAATGAGCAGTACCGTCACCAGGATCGAAATTGAACTTCTGAAATACACGCGGAGTGTGCTACTTTTAACACCACGAAGGCCTGTTGGAGGAGGGAGAAAATACCTTATAACTTAATTTATCCGTTAAGCCTATGGAAACAAATGCATTTTTCATATGCAACATTTTTACAAACGTAACATTTTTCGCTTCAGTCTAAATTCAGTTTAACAATGTAAACATTTACTTGAAGATTACGTTTCCACATCCATAACTTTTGCTAATCACAAGCATTGTTCGATCTAAACCTTACTTTGTTTTCTATTATTGGATTGACTTTTAGTACATCCAACGAGTATTTTTGTTTTCAAGATCATTCTGTTTAAAATGAAGTTTAGAAAAGACGCATAGAGAGGCTGCCTGAAGTAAGGGAAAAAAGAGTATTTTGATGCAGGTTTTACTGGTTTCAGAATAGATGATAATTATGAAAACTGTAAAAATAATGTAGTACTGTACTGAGTCCCCTGATCAATTCTGGCAAACTTAGCAAAAACGTATTTAAGTGAAATTCATTTATCACATACGTGTTAAATTCCCTATTAGTTAACTACCTCTTCAAAACTAATACTTATCATATTAACTGCAACCATTGTGAAAATACCTTACACACTCGCCCTTTTAAAGGGCGACTGGGGATTAGGGAACTCTATCGCTAATTCCTAGTCATCTCTGTTTGCTTTCAGAAATCAAATGGGATCTTTATTCTCTACCACGAAATCGGTGATTGAGAATAATGTACAGTACACATTATGAATGCATGAGCTTGTAGGTTAGTTTGATACTTTTCTTTAACCTCTCAACTTCCCCTTGTATTTTCTCGCCAGGATATAAATTTAAAGTTAAGTGAAGTGAATATTTAAACGGGTAAAACTCTGAGATTTTTTTCAGAGCGTGTTTTCGCTAGCCAGCGTACGTTTCGTTGCTATTTCGCAGTTACGCCAGTAAGCCTTTTGGCCATTTCGAATGATCCTCACGCCTGTTAGGTTTTTAGAGTCAACCTGTTAGGTTTTACTGTGCTAATGTAGCACTCTTCTATTTTTAGATTGGACTTGAATTATATTCTACATTTAAGTTTTCCACCGCAAGTTGAAGGTGTTTTGTAACGCACGAAGATCGTGCTTTTCTGTTAAACATTGAATTATTAAAGGATTACTTTTCAACCTTCTTCTGTGCTGATATTTACTCATGCCTGTGCGAGAATTCGCCAGGTTCTTTGTAGGATCTAGAATCTGTGTATGTGGGATAGCAGATACAGATCTTAAAAGCTTTCATGTGACTTTATAACTTTCAATATTTAATTTATCAAAAATTATAATATAGCTAACGATTGTATTGAAAGACGTAGTATGACTGAGAAAGTAAGGACCATAAATGAATTCCATCGATTTAATAAATTTTTGTTGTAATGAAGTATGTATGTATACGCATGGAAACAATTAGTGGAGGGCAATATTATCAGAAACGTTACAAGAAATTTTAGAACATCGACTTTACTCATCAAAATCTCACATTATGAATAAGATTTCATAGCCAAAGGGAAAACTGCTGTCCGTAGAAAATGTTTCTGAGCACTAAATGCTGCTATTTCCGTCGTCTAGTGCAAATCCAGTTTTAACGAGGCAAAACAGATGGGATCCGGTGTGTTTTTTAGCGTTAGTAGATACTTGATTCATAATATATTTGAATATTTAGATAAATGTTAATATGCCTTTGTGTATTATGTTATTCATCTGTTAGTTGAACCATATCATACCAGGCATTCAGGAAATTAATTACATTTGTACAAATTCTTAAATATGTGTTTCTGGAAGTCTTTGTATACATATAAAATCAAAAAACTTTCCAAATTTTTCTTAGTTTGATCAATACAGCCTGTCCTAAAAATAGAACAACGGTATAATCCACTGCTAATCATTCTTACTTAGGTGGGATGGGAGAAAGCATCTTCATCACTGTCCAACATTACATGTTTTACAGATAGTTGTTGGTTTGCTGTGCAGGTTTTAGCTGGTATCGTCTTTGTCTATTTTATAGGCGTTTTAAGGGTCTTACAACCATTACGTGTCTTCAAAAATCAACCAGCTCAGACCATCATCACTAAATAACTGACTGAGCTTCTATAAAGCAACAAATGCTGTTTCAAGCACTTTAACATGTAGATGCCAGTACCCTTTCTTTCATTGAACTGAAGTAACATTAGCTGCTGCATGGTTATTAAATAGGTCAACTTCGTTTTTATATTTATTATAGGATGCAATGCACGTTTGTATCATTACCTTTTTTCTTCCACCTTTTACTCTTCTCTCTACGGATGATACACTTTTTGTTTCTTCAAAATTGGATATTACTAAAACAACACAACTGTTATTCCATCGAACTGCTGCAACTTTTTTTTTGAATTAAAACTGATACCTGAAGAGCCGCGTTCCATTTTGGACATTGTTTTAGAGGATATAAATGGTCGTTTAAATATTCTGTGTTCTCTATAACTACCTATAGCTTTAATCCTGTAAGAAGGATTTATTTGCAAGAACGGATAATAATTCATGGGAAGTAAAGCAATTAATTACCTACATAAATCTTACGTATATCAGGGTTTGTAATTACTAACAGCAAATGCTGAACAATTAATTGTATGAGTTAGTGCCTCATTCACGATTTTCTTATTTGGTTTCTTCTTTTGTGTCTTTGGATTTTTATTATTCTCCGAAAATCAAACATACGAAAACGAGAGAATATTAGTCTATTTCGATGAGTTTCAGAGTACAGACTGACTTCACGAGTCAGTGTTTGAAACATTTACTCAATCCCCTACTTATCATTTCACATACCTGCCTGTTACGTGACTTGCACCTGTCAGCTATACTAAAGTGCTTGCATTAGTTGTATAATAGCAATGTTTGGAATGTAAAAGAGAAATAAAGGATTATCCCCATTGCAAACTAATGGAGATTTGGTAGTAGTGGATTTTACCCTCGTCCTATTTTTGGAACAGTTAAAAACGAAAGAAAAATTCATGTTTTTAGTAATATTTTTTGATAATGTTTTCTACTGGTATAAAAGTATGGAATGTTATCTCAGTAAATTTATATATATGTTTCTCTTGGAACTCAAAATTTTAATAAATTTGTACGTTGAAAACATAAGCAAAAAATCTGTAAAAATCCCCATTTTAAAAAATTAATAAAAAATACCTAAATTTATTCTAACTTGCAATAAAGACAAATATATAGTTAAAAGGCTCTTAAATAATAAATCGACTTTAATTTGAATTAAATTATTTGAAAGATTGTATACAAAGACCATTTATGTGTGCTGTCCTATTTTTAGGACGATGAGGAAATATGGGTTAATTTGTAAATTTGCTATAGTAATGCAAACAAAGTAATGCATTTCAGCTACAAGAGTATCCAGGATACTTTACTACCATCTTGCTTTGTCATTAATCAAAAGTAAGTGTTTTAATACCAATTACTCTGTTGCTTATATTATGATTTTGGACATATTGAACTTTACTGTAGTGCAACGTATTTGACCTTAAAGGATTGGCTAATTTTTCACACATTCAGTTCATAACAAATTAACAATAGATCTCACTTCCTACCATTTCTTTTCGTCCATATTCCAGAATACGAGTGACAGGTTATTACAACTACGATTTTAATTCTTGTGTTATGACAAAAACTATTTTCGGCACTGTTGCTAAACTGATTAGAGAGTTACAACTGATTTTGATGGAGTGTTGATAATGAAAACATACTTCATTTTTTCACTGGAAAAAAAAAAACTTCTAGTGACCCTTAAAGTTTTATCTGCGTCATTTGGATGTGTTGATATACAATTATCTTCTCAACGTTTTCACATTCAAATTTTTTGTTCTCACATTTTGGGACAATTAATTTATTCCCTTCTTGCGCATTAGTCAGATGTTACATAGTATATATATCGCTATTTGAGAAATACTAGGATGAAAAGGAATTCTAATTGATGATAATATTTTAATAAGTTATTCATTGAAAATCTCCGAATACATATAATAGAAATTTTTATCAACTTTCAGTCTATACAATTACTATAGAAATTTTAGTTCAGATTTAAAGTACTGGATTTGGTTTAGAATATCAATAATTTTTCTTTTTATTCCCAATTTTCTTGTTAATGTGTTTCATATTAAAGTATAGTAACTAAACACTCGATGTAATACTAATGTTTACTGTTTTCTTACAAAGAGATGCACTTCTTCCTCCGAAAGGATCAATTTTATCATCCATCTGATTATTCATCCGAACCAACTTCATGGCATATTTCAAAAATATAAATGCTTTGTGTTTTTGTCTAAATCTAAACCACTTTCATTATTTAAACATAACCAAAAGATACTAGAAAATTTAAGCTAACTTCATCCCGTTATAGTGTATTTAATTTAAAAGCTAAACTCCTGCAAGATGGAAACTTGCTTCCAGTTTCAATACCAAAACTACTAATCACAAGTAATAAATAATATACAATTTTCGAGGCTTCAAAATTCAAATTCAATTTAAAATCCGTATTAATACATTATAAGGTATTTCTCCCGCCTTCTTCGCATGCCTTCGTGGTGTAGTGGTCTGCATGCTCGACGCCTAACTAAGAGGTCCGTGGTTCGATTCCCGGCGAAGGCGTTGCTCATTTTTCATGTCTCCTGCTTCGAAATAACCTAATGTATGTACAACATAACCTCACTTTATTTACAAGGCAATGTTTATCTCTTAACTTAGAATTATTTGCATAACGTACTTAAGAAACTCTATTTTTACGGCAAATCAGAAAATAAATTAACAAGTTAAATACAGAAAATTCAGCAAACTATTTCATTCATTTTTGCCAGCCACCTACGAAGGAGATTTCATATTGTTGCGAAAATCTCAGTTGCGGTGAGATAGGTTCTCCGTAAACCGGGTTTAGGGTTGCCAGAAAGTGGCAGGGAAAGTCGCCCATTTGGAGATATGCAATAGACGGAGCCAGAAGATTCTAGAGCTCATTTTTAGCTTTTTCCGTGGGCACATTCTCGAAGATAGGTTAAAGCTAGATATACTCTGCTTTAAGGGAAATGCAGTAGTAGTGTCTTGAGTTCAGAGATTAGCTTCAAGCGATCGACTGATTAGGGAGCTGTTCTTTAGTGCTTTACCGTGCAGCTGTCTTCACCCTTCCCGCTGAACACTCTCTAACGCAGCCTTCAGGCTTTGTTAGAGAGTGTTTCAGCGTGTTTGTCGTAGTTTTCCGATGACTGTATCTTTCGAACCGTCCTGTGTAACAGTGTTTACTTGTGATTTGATTTGTCATCAAGTGTTATAATCAATTACTCCAAATCCATGAACCCGAAAAACGCAACAATATTAAGGAGCCACATTTATCGAGAAACAAATCTTGATTGAAGCTCTGAAAAGCAACAGATCGGCATCAAAACTTCTATCAGTTCTTATTGAGCTCAACTGTATTATTGCCGAAGTAGCAGAAGATTTTTTTCTATTAGTGAAATTTCATTCTTTTCAGAAAATTGTTAAATTTAGACCACAAAGAATATTTTTTTATTCAATTTTTACGCTTTTCTCAGACATGGTATTCAATTCACTATATTCCAAAACCTCTCGAAATGTTTTAAAAAATTCCATTTTCACTTTGTTTTTATGTGTTTTCGAATATTCAAATATCCCTTTCACAGAATTCTCAAATGTATTTCACTTCTGGAATTTGAAAAAAATAAATAACGTTTTTCATTTTTCAGAACATTTCCAAAACTTGTCTTCCCGTCTTTCAGGCAAAAGAACCTATAATTTTCGTCCAACAAAAAGTCTCAGACTTGTTTTCAATCTCGGAAAGGATATTTGAGATGCTGTCAATAACTTTATTCCGAGTATTTGCTGGTACTGAAATGGTCTTTTATCTTTCCCCTAGGCATTTCAAAAGTTCGTATTATTCTAACGCTTCAAGAAGAACAGAAATAGAATGAAAATCTAATGTAAGATGCATTCTACAGCTAAAAGAATAATTGTAGCTGCTCGAGGAATCAAATAAGACGAAAAATTATATATCGAAACATTTGCAAAATAGAACGCTATTACATCTACTAGAATAAAAACTCGAGTGGATAAAAATATTGTGAAAGAACACAAAGCAACTTATATAAATAGAATGTACTGCCAGAGTGAACAAATACAAGACAAATAAAAATATATGCAGTTGCTGATAGAATTGTATAATCGCAAATTTTTAACGTAACGCTCATTGCGTAGAAAAATCACTTTTTCATTTATTTTGTAACCTAGTTCCTCCCTCCTTTCCACATACCTTCGTGGTATAACTGAAAGCACTTTCGACGCGTGATCGAGAAGTCCAGAGTTAGAATCCCGGTGAGGGCATTATATTTTACACTTTACTGCATGGATGTAACCTAATGACTAAGCAAATAGTTTAATTTCATAATGTATCCAACTATGTTTGACTCATAAATTTTGGAAAATAGCGCAACATATTGTTACGAAATGCCCAGCTGTGATAAGATAGCTTCCCCGCAAAGCGGTTTAACAGAGGTTTACCAGATTTTGTTAGAAATCGTCCATTTGGCGACAAAATTGGCGATATGCCATAGACGGAGCTAGAACATTTCTAGAGCGAATTCTTACCGGTTTTCCGAGAATGTACTCGAAAGCAGGTCAAAAGCTGTATAAACCCGGCCTGTACGCGGAGCAGCACTGTATCTTGAGTTTATCGTGAAGAGTATCTAGAGTATGTTCAGTTCAGTAACAGTGTGTTGAGTTCAGAGATTAGATCGAGGGCGATCAACCGAGTCGGGAGTGATACTTTAGTGCTTTGCCGTGAAGGTGTCTTTACCGTTGCAGCCTGAAGGATGTGTTGCTGATTGTTTCTGTGTGTTTATTATAGTTTTTTGAAGACTGTAAACGTGTCTTTGGAACTCTCCTGTATAATACTGGAAAATAAACTGTGTTTTAATTCTTCACCAAATGTAATCAAATACGTAGAACATAATAAAATTATCAAAGTATATATTTTTTCTTTTATTTTTATATATTTTGGGTTCCAAATGTGTTAAATTTCAGGATTAATAGATTTGTTCCCCCAAAAAATATATTTATCAATATTTTTGTTTCGTTTTAGTCACTTTTATTTATCAAGGTATATCGAATTAAATGGACAAAAATCTAAGTGATTATTATTTTTTTTAATTTAATGCCGGGCACTTGCCTATTCTGCATTAACCACTCCCCAGACAAAAAGCGGTTGCCATTTTATTGTGGAAGCAGGTAACAGGCGGCCGTGATAAAGTAAAATATCTATTAAATATATCTGTTGAGTACATGCACTAAATATCTTTTGAGGAATTTCTCTCCTTTCACTTACAAATTGGTCTGTAAAAAATGTAGATACTTACCTAAACTTTTAGTCCACTGAATTCACAATATTTAATAGTCTATTCGTGGGAAAATTTGGTATAGTAATATTTTAAATTAATTTTTTTTTCGTACCAAGTTTTTCAAAAAAAAAAAAAAGATTTAATGCAATGCAAACACGAACATTAGAACAAGAAAATGCTTCCAAATGTGAAAACTAAATTTTGAAATTAATCTTATTCGCAAGCACTTAATAGTAAATAGAAAAGTTCAAATTCACCTTTTGAATATTATGAACTTCAAGCTTAAAACAGAAACTTCTCGGTTTGCGGAATAGAACAAAAACAGCCATAATCCTGCTGCTGACGACCACAGAGACAAAACAAAATTAGTTTAAGCTTAATGTATAAGCTTTAAAACAGAATAACAATTTTATTTAAAAACTTTCATCAAAATTGAAGAACGTAGTCGGATACCTAAATATAAAAACGCATTTGCGTTAGTAATGTAAAATACTTGATTTGCTGTGTTCATTAATAATATATTATTAGTGACAGCGTCTTAACTTTATCATTGCTAAAATAGTGTTCATTATTTTAATTCCATAGTGTGCATTTTCTTCAGCTGACATTCGTCATGTACCTGTGATGTTATTATTAAAAGATTATAAAAAGATAAATTTGAAAACACGATTGGCTTGTTCAGCATAAAAGGATTATTTAAATGCACAAAATGATATCTTTATGTGCTTTTAAAGTATAAGGTTATAAGGTATTTCGCGCGTCTTGAGATGCTTTGACATGCCTTCTTGACATGCCTTGACATGCCTTGGTGTAGTCGTCAGCAAGCTCGACGCGTAAGCGAGAGGTCCGTGGTTCGATTCCCGGCGAAGGCGTTGCTCATTTTTCATAAAAATTCCTGCTTAAATAACCTAATATTTCTACACTGTCGCCGAACGAAAAAGGTGGTGGATGATGATTCTCTACCACCGGGATTTGGCGATTGGGTACCCAAAATCCCGTCGCCCTTTAAAAGAGGGAGTATATGAGGTATTTCTCCAGTCTTGTTCGCTTGCCTTTGTGGTATAGTGGTCAGCACGCTCGACGCGTAACCGAGAAGTCAGTAGTTCGATTCCCGGCGAGGGGGTTGCTCATTTTTTATGTCTCTTGCTTCGAAATAACCTAATGTCTATACGAGGTTTTCCAGATAATTTACAAGTAAATTAACTTCATTACTTAAACAAAACTTTTTTATGATACATTACTGTGTACAAAATTTGTATTTCTTTCAACAAGACGGGAGAATTGATATTGAAATATATAAAAGGATCCTTGCTTTATGTTTGGATTTTGCTACTGGATCTCAAATGTTAACTAATGCTAAAGATGTGAACTGAATGACAGGAAAAGGAATAATAGTAAATATTACTTTGATTTGTAAAAAATATTAACACGATAGAATTATATCATTAATCCCGCCGATAGAATTACACCTTACGTTTTATCTTTAATCCCAATCTAATCTTCTGGTTTACTGTAAAAGTATATAACCGGAAACTGATATACGAATAACCTCATAAATAGGCATCCTCAAATGTGATGCATTTCATTGGACTACACATATCCAATCACTTGCTTAAAAACTGCTTTTTCGCGTTTTCGTTTCATACACTTGCATGTCTACGTTACTAGATTCAAAACATGAAAGAATTTCTCAACAAATAAGAAAAAAAAATTTTGAATCATTTTTTTTAATTTACTAATGTACACCCATGTACGTAATATGTATGTACTTTCTATAATTTCGGGATTTTTAATTTCAATGTGACTTATATTAAAATTAAAACTGATTTATGCATTGAAAATTTTCACTTAGAAAGGCAGCCTGGACTCGAACATTTTTACACAGAATCTTAAAAGGGCACTTTATAGATAAAATGCTTAATAATAAAAATTTTTAATTTTTTTATTTAAGATACGAACTAATGGATTTTATCTAAAGTCATTAGGCTATAAGGTATTTTCTCTCATCCGCATGCCTTCGCGAGGTAACTGGAAACGTACTGAACGCGTATTAGAGTAGTTCAAGGTTCTAGTCAAGGCGAGGAATTTGCACATTTTCATGTGCCCGCTTCAAAATAACCTAATGACTCTAAACCGGCGCACGAACTAAAAGCTGGTGGACCCTGAATTCTAAGGAAAGCTACCTAAAGGAAGATTTGCCTTCGTAGACGAAGTAACAACTGCCCCGTTTTCACGTTTCATATGGGGAAACCATGAAAATGCAGCTACCCCATCTGCTAGGGTTAGATCAAAGGTCAAACTACAGGTTTTCAGTGGTCTTTAAACCACTCAGCCAACAGTTGGGCTTTATTAAAACAAATACTTAAAATTACTGCTTTGCATTCCGGTATTTTATTAATATTTGTGTTTTAAAAATTGCACGGAAGATATTTAATTCGTCACAATCAGGGTTTGGCGATTAGGTCCCCTAATCGACAGTCGCCTTTTAGCAGGAGAAGTATGTAAAGTAGTATTTTCTCTTTTCTTTCCGCAACCCGATAATTCGAAACATAGTCGACGCCTGTTCGAGTAGTCCAGGATTCGAGTCCAGGCGAGGGCATTGCAATTGTACATGCCTCCTGCTTCAAAAAATCGTAACGATTCTATATGGCTATTTAAGTACGGCAAAGCATACAAGGGTTAGCTGCCTAAACGAAGATTTGCCTTTGTAGAGGAATTTCTAAGGGAAAATGCCTCGTTTTCACTTACATATGGAGAAACCAAGAAAACTAACTATGCAGCCAGCCCGTCCGCTGGGTTAGATTGCAGAGTAAAGCAGGGCATAGACAAATGAGCAATGCCCTCGCCGGGACTCGAACAACGGACCGCTCGAATACGCGTCGAGGGTGAGGACCATTACACCACGAACGCATGAAGACGGCGAGAGGAACACCTCATATACCCCCCCTTTTAAAGGGCGCCTGCGGATTAGGAGAATATTCATCAAACACCTTTTTATTTCAGGCGCCACTCCACAGACATTAGCTATTTCGAAGTGGAAGATGTGAAAAATGAGCAATGCCTTCGCCGGGACTCGAACCACGGACCTCTCGATTACGCGTCGAGCATGCTGACAACTACACCTCAAAGGCATGCGAAAAAGGCGGGAGGAACCAAGGATCAAACTACCAGGTTTCAGTTGTCTTTTAACCGCTCACCCACCAGCTAGGCTTTATTAAAAGAAGTACCAGATATTATTGCTTTCCATTCCGGTATTTTATTAATATTTGTATTTTAAAAATGGCATGGAAGATATGGAATTTAAAGTTAAACATATTTTCTGCTTTGCTGACTTGAAGAACTAAAAAAAAACTTAAAATAAATATTTTTGGCAAATAAAAAAGAAGGCAAAAAAAGTAAAGATGTTGCGAGAACCTTTTTTTATATATATATTTTATCATGCATATTTTGAGGAAAGTATCTCCCAGCTCAGATGAAAGTTTCAGAAGAGCAGGTTTTTGTCTACTGCAATATCTCCAAAATCGAAAAAATGCGCAATCTGTATTCTAAACACTGAATATCGTTGAGTTTATCTACAGAATATAAAGTCGCATATCTTATTTTCCTCCATTCACAGAAATTGTATAAAAATTCTATATCTGTTTCCAAAAAATACTTTTTCCCATATTCTATTTTAAATTCTTTGTGTTCGCTGTAACGTGATAATGTTTCAGTAAGTTCAGCTATACTATGTTAACCTTTCTTTCACAAAGAGTATATATATATATATTCTTTATTTATATATATATCCAGTATTTGTTTCATAACGTTTTCAGTAAAGAGAAGTATTTTAAAAGTAACTAAAAATGTGCGGGTGAAAAATATTAACTTTGGAACAAAACGCTGGAAGAGTTGTAAATCTATTAAGGAACGAAACGCGTTTTCTCATAATTCATAATTCTTTTTACAGTATACTATGAATTAATTAAAGTGTAAATGGAGGTTTTTTTTTCGAACAGAGAGAAAGCTTGCTAAAAGACAAACCAAAAAACTCGGATTTGGGATTAGTTTACATCAACAAAGATTTACCTATTCTCAAATATGCTTAAATACCTATGCATTTATTTTTCTAGTTGCTAAAATTTAAAACCAGAATTTAATGTATTTCAAACAATTTAAATTCGTAATTTCTTTTATTCGCTATAGAAGATACTGAACGCTTCCCAGACGAGAAAATGGTTAGTGACTGGAGTTAGTGAAGGGCCCGGACTCGAATCCCGGGGTAGGTATGGAAGCAAATTACCTATCCCTTCATAGCAGATAACGGCACCCCACCTGTTAGGCGCCTTCACAATAAAATGAACTCCGCTTTGGGCCTTAGTATTAGTGAAAACTTATAATGGATATTGCCCACCACTGAGAAAAAGAAAAAGGATACTGAGCTTGACGAGGAACTTAGTGAACTATTAAGCAAATAATCGCTGAAGTTCACGAACAAATGTGAACAGAAACGTAAACTCCAGAATGGTTAACTAATGTCTATTTGCTCAAAATAAGATTAAGAGTCGGCCCCTTTTCTTCGGGCGTACAACAAAGCCTCCACTTGGGCTTAAACTCAAAAGGCGAGGAATAAGAACTAACTAATGATTAACTAAAGAGATTTGGCCGAATCTAACACAATTCTAAACTAGTTGGCCCGTAATATTAAATTAGCTAGCGAACTATCAAAGGGCACGTAATATGGCCGAGCGTAGTAACAGCTTAGAGAGACGTAGCAGGTAAACGCACGTTATTCAGGAATATCAACTCTCTCTCTCTCGAAGTCATTGAACTTCTCCTTCTCATTTGCATTTAACGAGATTCTAGAAATTCGTTGTCGTAGAGAGTTATAAACTGAAGCTAGAAGAGATAAGAAAGACGCATTAAATTAAAATAACTGCTATGCAATTAAAATATACAAGGTTTCATACATGCTTAGGCAAGTAAACACAATTTTGTATCTCTGTCTCATAAGCATTTTATCTCCCTTAGGCAAGTTTGTTTGATACTTTGGTAGTCTGTATAAGGAAATAAAAATCCCTGATCAGTTATGTTTTAATCTAATAGAACTCTTGTTGGGTTTTAATTGTGAATTTAATTGTGATGTAGGGCATAAGTAGATTACAAAATAGTCGGAATACAATTTGAGGTTCACAAAATAAGTTGAACGTATGATTTGGGGCGACAAAAATAGGAGATAAACATAATTAGTGAACAGATAAACATAATGAGCTAATTATAATTAGTACTGGCAACAGAATATCAAACTGAATTGTAATAATAATACTAAAGAGGTGGGTGTCCATGGGTTATTTCAGATATAAAGGTATACTGCAGTTTATAAAGTTCACGAGTGGAGTCATTTTGTCCATAATCCCAGCATGTAAAAGTTCACTAAGTTTATGCCAAAAAACGTATGTGGACTTACACTTGACAGAGATCTAGGCCGTAGGAGGAGAGTCGTTGCATAATTTTCTGAAACTTTGGATACTGATGTTTATCTTTAATTAAAAACCTTTGGAATGCCAGGAGATCAGTTCGTGGGGATTTTATGCGAATATCCTCGGTTAAGGGGCATGAGAAAGTGTAATGATCAGGAGTTCCCTGTTCCCCACATATGCAGATATCAGAATTCGCCATATTTTTTGGGTAGAAATAAGTAGGTAAGGGTCCGTGTCCTGTTATAAAGTAATTTAGTGAAGCATTCGAGTACAGAGATGCGAAGCTCACATTGGGGATCAAGTTATATGTGCGTCTTCCCTGTGGAGCATTGTTCCACAAATCTGCCAAGATTTTGAAGCTAGTTGTTTCAGTTGATATTTGAAATTTGAGCAGGGCCAGGGAATGATGATTTCAGTACCATCTTGATTAACAGCTTTGGCTAATTCATTTGCCTGATCATTACCAAAATTGCCACTATGTCCTTTGATCCATGAAATTTGAATTTTGTAGTTTGGAATTTTGCCAAGAAGAGAATTTATGTCGGATATCAATGGAGCTCTCTCCATTTAATATGTCTTCGTGGTGTAACGGTAGAACACTCGGCGCGTATTCGAGAGGTCCGGGTTCGAGTCCTGGCGTAGGCAGTGCACATTTTTCCCGTCTCCTGCTCCAAAAAATAACATAATGACTCCACAAAATGTTCCATCCATTTGCGAAGAAAAAGGTTTGAGAGATGAAGAGCAGTGAGACAGAACACTGTTATGATATTACCCAAAGTGCATCATCAAATACCAATGATTTTGTTATCTGATTTAACCATTGTGTTTTCTAATGCAGATTTATATTGAATTAGGCGTATAATTTCTATGCCATTGATTTGGTCATGGGATCTTTATTTAATTACGAATATAAAATGAAAGTATTATACTGGGATCTGTTAAAAATTTCAAATTCTCAGTAAGTTATAAAATGTAAGAAAAAATAAAATCTGAAAGGTTTCAGATTTTAAATTACGTGCAAAGGGGCGTTTTTTAAACGTTTTGTGTGTTACCTTTATTTATTAAATATCATATTCTTTGCAATTAAACCATAAAATTCAGTTCAGCGGCAATATCGCAAAATAATTTTTAAATGAGACTATCTTTAGAATTTCTGATAGACAGTTCAGCGAGCTGGAGATAAAAAAGTTTTTTCCCTCGTACAGTGTTGCCATTGCTCACTGTTAAATTATTGAACTTCATAAAAAATTCGTTAAAATTTTGCAAAATATGAAATAGATAATAAAACAAATTACAAATTCCAAATTTGGACTTCCTGATGCGCATATTGGGTAGGAAACGTACGATATTCAAAATTGTATGGCTCTAGGTATCGCTGTTTTATCACATTTGGAGAAATATACATACATTTATACAGATTATTCCTTATTTTATTTTTTTAAATATAATACAGGGCGATAACATTTCGTGGCAAAATTTGAAAAGTGAATCGGATATTTATAGTGAATCAACGGAAAATCGTAAAACGAAAACAATAGTCCTTCAAGGACAAAGCCCCTTTGGACTAAAAGGATATCGAAAAAGGAATAATTTGTACACTTAAGGTTGCTCAAGATTGTGCAAAGAATGTCTAAATTGTTGACCTTCTTAACCAGAGAATTCTTTTTCATAATATAAGCCGATAAACGGACATATACTAAAAGAGCATGATCAGGTAACATTTGATTTTCTTGAAATGTATGCAATATAAATTACTGATTCTGATTTCTATTGACTATTTTTATCAAATATCACAACAGTCACTTTTTAAAGTGAATTTAATTCCAAATATAAGACAAGCTGCATATTTTATTTGTTATTAGTTGATCATTAGTAAATGCTGATTTAAATTTGAAATTTTATATTTTATTAGCCCAAAGGAGCATTTACCCAGAAGGGTGATATATCTTGAAAGCCCAGAAAAGCTATTAGTCTCGAAGCAGCATTTTGCGTCGGTTCACTTTAAATGCCGCAACATCTTTTAAATTGTTGTCACTAAATATTATCTCCCTGTATTATATTTAAAGAAATTATTTTTTTTACAAATGCCAAACATCAACGCTTAAGCCATTACTTCACGGTCTCTCTAGTGCTTTTTAACAACGTCCTCATACCAAGAAAGTGCAATACAATTATTTAAATGTTCAAAAATCATAGGCTGATTGGACTCACACAAAATATATTTTGGGGAATATACCTCTTCAATTCTGCAGAGGTGGTCTCGCAAATGGTCATGTCGGGTCAGACGTCTAAATAGAGCTTTCGCTGTCTTTCTTGGAAAACTGGGAATGGAAGTTGTCTCTAATTCCAGAATTCTCCAACACTTTGAATCATATCCTGCTTAAGAGTTTTCTTAAGAGTCAAGTTAACAAACAGTTTAGTCGTATGAAAGAAAGCAGTCGATTAATGCATTACATTATCGAAGTTTCTTTCTTCTTCTTGTATCAGCTTTTTCATTTCCCATAATTCCACAGTATGTTGGAATTCATTGGAAAGAAATTCTGTGCGCCATTGCCTTAAGTAAAGGCCTACAATCTAAAATTCTTTGGGAAATATTTTGATTTTTCAGAAGAGCTTGAAGTGCACTTTTGTAATCTGACAATATGATTGCCTTTACAAAAGAGTGGCTGCGAGTTAAATAAATTAAGTTATAAAGAATCTGCATAAATGCAGCTATATTTCTTGCATTCTGAAAACACGACGGTAACTAAAGTGATCAAATTTTTAATAACTTAATCCTCCACCCGAATGTACCTGAATTTTGACTTTCGAATTAATTTTATTATATATTTCACATTTTATAAAATATTAAAGAATTTTTGGTTAACAAACGCAACGATTTCAAAGCGAGAAATGCCAATACTGTAGAAAAATATTTTTATCAAAAAACAATTATCTCCAGCGTGTGAAACTCTCTATAGGAAATTCTAAACATATGCTGCTTATTTTGGGATATTGCTGTTGAATTGAATTTTATGTGGTTTAAGTGCGATGAACATGATGTTTAATAAATAAAGTTAAAACACAAACGTTAAAAAACGTCCGTTTGGAGTAATGTAAATTCAGAAAGGTTTCAGATTTTTTTTATCTTTTCATGTTTTTAATTTGTTGACTAAGCGAAGAAAACATCTATAAAATATCTTTCTAACGTTGAATAAAATGTTAAAACACATTTTGAAAAAACCGTTTCAAAGAGCACAGCTTCATCGCCTGCTCAGCTTGTTATTTTATTTTTTCACCTGCTGTTATACAGCTGAAAGACAAACAGAAATGAGATTGGCATTAGTTGATAGAAACTGATATGACAGATAGTTCATTCTAAGTACAATTACTAAAGATATAAATGTGTGATAAATACTTTGTTCTAGTATTCCTTAATATTATGAGTGCATTTGAAATTACCAAACGCGAATTTTACTTGTTACTTGTTTTCAGAAAGAAAACAAATGGATACTTTCTTTATTTCATTTTTTTTCTTTTGCTCACACTTTTATTTCAAGATTATTTTGCTTCCTTCTGCGCTCTAACAAGAAACTGTAAATCCAATTTTCGCTTTCTGTTTTCTTTTCTTCCTTCAAGAGGATGAAGCAGTATTTTCCACACATCTATTCAGCAACCTTCGCCTTATTCTGTTGCTACACATAGCAAGTTCTTAGTCTTGAGAAGATTGTGCAGTCAATATTCACGGCGTATATTTACTTCTTAACAAGTGTCAGGTCATCTTAACTTTAAAAATTCAATCCTTTAAATGAAGCCACACGGAAAACTTTCACAACGAAATATCTGTTAAAGATGTATGATTTTCTTTTTCGAACTCTCGAAACGAAATATCTCTTAAACATGTATGGCGGACTGCTGTAAAAAGCTCTAAAAAAGATTCGATGCGCCCTTCAATTCACATCACATTCCGCTTCCAGAGAGTGAAAAGCTTTCGATGGAATTTGCTTTTTCTAACAAGTTCGAATGGCAGCCTATTCTGTAGGTAGGAAGCTATTTTCTTTCCAGGGTCAGGAGGAAGGCTTTCGCTTACCTTTCAGTGTCTACAGCGATAAATAAAACTCCCTAACTCACTTTCTCTTCAGCATAGTAGGCAAATTCAATAATGAGCTACGATGCACATTATGACAAAAGTAACACTATTCCTACTGGCTTGACTGAGAGTAAACTAAAACAAACCTAACACCCTATTAGTTAAACTCAAGTAAGAACATTTAATATGTTTTTCTCGACAAATTAGCTGTGTGATTATATTTTTTGTAGGAAAGAATATAGGAATATGACAAAAAATGGCATGGCAGGGGAAAATTGTCTAAATAGTGATATTACGCTGTAGTAATTCATCATTATACAGAGACTGTTTACACCTTTTTTAAACTGATTTTGAAAAAGAATTTTAAAAAAGCTTATTTTTAGGAATAAGGATTCCTGCCAACAGATTATTGTTTGAAATGAGAAATATCGTCTGCTGCTTTAAAATTTGCTCTTCTTTCAAAATGTAGGTTGCAAACAAGCTGTGGGACGAAGGATATGTTTTAGCTTTTTCCGGAGAGAAATATTCCTATTCCATAACTCTATGACATGGTGAAAAGCAAGATATTCAAATTGCTAAGTAAGCATCATTATTAATTGGCAACGGAAAAACCGTCACTTATTATTTCTACTTGGAAAGAAGATTCCAAATGAACACACGACGTACTGTTTCTAATGTCTCTGAAATGTAAAATGGTTTGTAACAAGAGAAAATCCACCGAAGTGGAAATCATTTACAAACTCATCAAATATTTTGTAATAGATAAAATATTAAATTAAAATTTACTACTTAAAAAATTAAAACCCATAATGCACACCAGTTTTTGCTGAAGCATGCGCCTCAACGTATAACAATTTGCAGATCCCTGTATGAGTAACATATAGCAGGAGATAAATGGAAATACATGCTGTAATGCACTCGTATTCTATTAAGTAAGTGTTGAGAAACCTAGTGAACTACTAAGCGAATAATCGTTTAAGTCCAAGAACAGAAACGTAAATTCAAGAAGGGTTTTTTACTCTTTATTTGCTCAAAATAATGATTTACAGTTGGCCCCTTTCTCAGGGCGTACACCAAAGTTTCCACTTGGGCTTAAAATGTAAGAACTGAGAACTAACTAATGATAACTAAAGAGATTTATCTGAAGTTAACACAATTCTAAACTAGTTGGCCCGTAATATTAAATTAGCCAACAAAGCTATCAAAATACGCATAATACGGCTGAGTGTAGTAAGAGTTAGACACCGCTAGCCAAAACGCAAATGCGCGCTGTTCAGGAATCCTAACTCTCTCTGGGGTGGAACTTCGACTTAAGCACTACTCTATTTCTCATTTGCATTTAACGGGATTCTAAAACCTCATTCTGGTAGGGAATTGTAAGTTGAAGCTAGAAGAGATAGGAAAGTGATATAAATTTATAATAACTGTTATGAACTTAAAATATGCTTTACAATGTTAACTCTGATGAAGCATGGGTTTACCTAAGTTTTTGGCAACATAAAAATATCTATTTATATGACTGTCACAGGATTCTCAATCACTGAGAGATTCAAAAAAAGAGTAGGAAAGAATTTTCAAATAAGCTAAATGCACTATCAATAGAAAGCTTTATGTCCGATATTTACAGAAGAAATTCCATTTCTTAATCCGAGTGACATTTAAAGAGCGAAACTTTAACAAGACAAAGCAACAAGTCACATTTCGCAACGTACATGCATTTTCTGAAAATATGGAGACTGATACGGGTGCTGCATACATACACTGCGAAAAAAAAAAAAAAGACAGTTCTACATCTCCCGTTCTGCTGGGCCTATTGACGAAATTCTACTTGCATTTTTCATAGCTCGAAATCGCGACTTAGAATAAGTATTATATTTATATTTAGCATTGTTCTAATATAGGTATTTTGACACGAAATCGGACTTTTTCCGAAATGATATACCAATTGTTTTCATATTTCGATTTTGCGACTCAAATTAAGCCAAACTGCCAAGTTTTGTAAAAACGCACGAATAGTTTTTTAAAAATTAGCTGTCAAAGTTTTAGCTCCAAAATATTAATTGAATTTTGTATATATTTTTTAATCTCTCTTTTTTTATTAAACTTATTTGATTCTTCCTTTCACATTACGAAATTTAGGTTCATTAAAATTAAAATTCGATATACGGGAATTTATATATTGGCGCGTTTTGTAATTTGACATATTTGTTGAAAGCGATAATAACATCAAATGTGATTTAGGCACTTTAAGTAATTTGAAAGGATGAACGATGTGACTATTTTTCCGTAGAATCGAAAGATGGAAAAAAATTGGCCTGGCATTTCAGAAAAAGTCTGATTTTGTGCCAGAATACCTATATTAGAGTAATGCTGTATATAAATCCAATATATATCCTAAGAGGTATAGGGAACTGTCCGCCCCTTTTTTTTCCCACAGTGTACGTTTTCAAAGTATAAATGCTATTTTCCCTGACGTTTAGCCTATGGGCTCTTCTGCCTTAAATATCTCGAAGCGATCTCTTTCTAAACACAAACCACACCAAAGTTGATGCACTCTGGAAAGTAGTGAAAAATATTTGGCCTATGTTGTAGAGACATTAGGTTATTTTGAAGCAGAAGACATGAAAAATAAGGAACGCCTTCGCCAGGAATCGAACCACGGACCTCTCGGTTACGCGTTGAGCGTGCTGATAACTACACCACGAAGGCATGCGAGGGGTTAGGGGCCCCAAACGTCAGATTGTGGTGGTGGGGAATCATCTTCCACCAGCTTTTAGTTCGGGCGGCAGTGTAGATTCATTAAGTATTTAGAAGCAAGAGACATGAAAAAAGAGCAAGGGCCTTCGCCGGGAATCGAACCACTGACTTCTCGGTTAAGGGTCGAGCATGTTTCAATTTAAAAAACGGCCCTTTTGTTGTAATACAAAATCTGAAAGCCTTTATATTTATATACATTTATTCTGAAATTTTTAACTGTTATAGACTGCTATATTTTTTTAAGTTGATGTTCTAAATATAGCTAAATGAGTTATTTAGAGATCCCATTATTTATGGCCACACTTTTCCCGATGAGTTTAAATACGTAGAGATATTAAACTTATCGGAGCTGGAATCAGGAAAAATAACAACCAGGAGCATTGTGCTCTTTTCGAGACTTGAAAAGGGGAAGTTTCAGCTCCTAAGTGTGCAATGATAACTGCGTAACACCAGTATAGCATTTATGGGGCAATGCTAAAATTCCGCACAGCGTAATTCTTCAAAATTCCCAATTTTGCTATCATATACATTCCGAGGCGATGTTATTAGTTTTAAAATGTGGCAATATTGGAATGCTACCAAAATTCGTGGCATATGGAATAAATTCGAAACCGAGAAATTCTACATTTTCTGTTTATCTCGATTTGTGCTTTATTTGGCTTGCGTTGAGAAACTTAGTTTAGAATTTTATGTTTAATCTCATTTTTGATTCTTCAAGAATAAATGAATACGCTAGAAGACATTTCAGAGTTTAATTTAAAGGTAACATTTAACGCAGCTGGCTTCTTAACTGCAACCGTGTTTGAAAGGACTATAAAGTTTCCCATGAAAGCAAACAGAAAAGAAATTTGTTGATTTACATGTTCATACATATGGTATAGTAACAACAAATGCAGAAATATCAAGCGCATGATAAAGCAGAATTATTGCACTCGTATTATATTATATTTTGCTAAAAAATATATTTTACAGGAAAAGGAAAAAGGTTGACTAATTCTACTAGTAATTGTTTAAAACTAATAGAAAGTGGGGAAAATAATTTAGAAGATATCTTTTAAATGGAACAAAATTAAAGTAACTTGATATTTACAATACATTTTTAAAGAAAATGTTAATTAATTTTCTCATTATTTTTTCAGACATAGACGAAGGTGCATTAAAACGATTATAAGCTACAAAAGCTGAATAATGAAGTCAGGATCCGCCCAAAATCTTAATATGCAAATTTAAGCCTACCCGAAAAGCCGCATCTCTGTCTCAGACACACTAGAAAACATTCAGAGAACGGGAGCTACAAACAGGTCATACATATGTCACACAGCTTGAAGACCCGAAAAGATGATTTACTTTGATCAACTTTACACTCCATATACATATCTATCTATCTATCTATTTACCTTTCTCTCTTTCTGTCTATATATATATATATATATATAGGTGTGTGTGTGTGTGTGTGTGTATAATACGTTTTCAGAAGACGGCAAAAATTAAATTTTTAGTTATAGCCAAGGTGTTGCAGAGTCATATAGCTCGGTAATATATATATATATATATATATATATGGTACTGCCGTTTGCAATAAAAATAGGAAGTATACAACTAAATGTTATAGCATCCGCATATACAAAGTTTCGAGGTTCTACGCCTAATAGTTTTTCAGCTATGCGAGATACATGCTTATATATATATATAGGTGCGTACATTGTACGCAAAATGTCACGAAAAAGGTCCTTTTTGAATTCATTCTAAGCTCATTTTACAACCCGTTATGTAAAAAGATGTATTTTATTATGTTCTTGCGTATAGACGTAAAGCACAAAAATTGTCTAAATGGATTCGGGAGTGGTGAAAATCGATATTTCCGGTGAAATATGATTTCCGAAATTTTTCGCTATTACAATACTTCCTTTATTTCGTACAAGGAAGTAAAAATAACACATAAGACAATACCACTGCACATAGCTCCCAATTTTCTTATGTGTAGCGGGGAAAACAAGGGAAGTAGCAGGGAATTATTCCAGGCTGTCAGTTATACTCTTAGCAATGGTACTCGCTTTATATGGTATTTCCTTCTGCTTCTTCGCATGCCTTCGTGGTGTAGGGCTCAGCACGCTCGATGCATAATCGAGAGGTCCGTGGTTTGAGTTCCGGCGAGGGAATTGCTCATTTTTCATCGCTTCTGCTTTAAAAGAAATACCTAATATATCTACAAGTGGCGCCAGAACTAAAAAAGATAGGTTGTGGATGATGATTCTTCACCACCAGGATTTGGCAACTGCGTTCCTTAATTCTCAGTTGCCCTTTAAAACGGGGAATATATAAGGTACTTCTCCCACCTTCTTCGCATGCCTTCCTGGTGTAGGGATCAGCACGTTCTGCGCATATTCGAGAGGTCCACGGTTCGAGTTCCATCGAGGACACTGCTCATATTTCATCGCTCCTGGTTTAAAAAATACCTAATGTCTCTACATCTTCTTCTGCGATTGAGCACAGAGCATTAATCTTTGCTGTTGTTTTGACCCATGCCTATTGATAGCTCATGGAGTGTCTTTTTAAATGATAGGTTTTGGTATGTGGGTAGTGGAACAAATAATGATCAGGATCTCCGACACTACCGTAGATCTCGTTACTCTTTGAGGCCAAAACGATGTAAGTAGGAAATGTGTAGATAGTTTCCTGTTAGGTATTAGATAAATTGCTGTGAGCCACTAATTAAGTTCTACATTAGGAAGCATGCTGTGAAGTCTTCTGTTTATAATAACCATGTTCCAATAGTTCTGTCACGATTTCCAGAGATCAGTGCAAGGTGCGGCTTTACAATAAGAGGCAAGACGGGTTACATTCAATGACCGGTTGGCTTAGCTGCTCGCAGTCTTGTGAACTGTTTCATTACACAAGATCGCAGTGTAGGCTGGTATTATGGCGAATCTTTTGATTCAGACTTCGCCATCGTTAAGCATACTAAAAATATACCAATATACTTCATCATTAGTTTGGGATATATTTTATAAGGCTTTTTTGTTTGGGACCCACGATGTAATGTTACGTTGTAATGTTAGTAATGTTACGGAAGTTCGAACTGAATTAAAATACTGGGAAGCGGGCTGGCTACATGGATACGTCCGTGAATTTCTTCAAGCGTAACATGAATATTATTCAGATTTCTTTAAGATGTGCATCACGAAGGCATCTCCACTCTTAGTCAGATATTCCTATTATGATTTAGCAATTAGATAGTCAATAATTTAATTCTGTTTCATTTCATGCATATTAAATTAACTAGAAAACCCGGCGGTCATACGAAATGACCGCTGTTCTAGGCATTATAAATTGTAATTAAAATGATTTGTGCAAAGGTGTCTGCTAATTCAAACTGAATTACCCAGGGCAGGCGGCGAGGACGCCTCTTTGCGTACTGCCCCACGGAGTTTCCCCCTTCTACTCGCTTAATTGCTTAAGTATTGTGCAACGAATTAAACCACTGGCGGTACATTTCCTTCTTTGCTCAGGGGTTTCTTTTTCTCGAGAAAGCCGTTTATGTGCAATGTGCCGCTTTAGCTCCTTTTTTCTCCTCTTCAGTGTTGTATTTTCTAGGAGGCATTCTTAAATGAAATTACGTTAAGTCTTAGTTTTTACGTAAAACAGATGATTGCCAATGCAAACAAATGTTCTCCTTTCCCCTGACATGCTCAATTTGCGTTCAGCCTTAAATTGTTTCAAAAACAGATGATTGCTAATGCAAACAAATGTTCACGTTCTTCCTGACACGCTCAATTTGCGTTCAGCTGAAAATTCAGTTTAAAGTACAATGTCGGAATAAAATCGGGCAAAATTTTAAACTCCTTGGGCGAAAGGATATTAAGCATAGGAGTTTGAGTAAACCTACCTGATAAGATGTACTACGCACAACTCGTTAGTTGGTTTCGTCTCCTTTAATTTCTCAACGTTTGCAAGTTTCTACGTAATTCATACGTAAATATAGTTAACATAGCAATAGTTAAAAGCAACCATTGTATGAATTAAAAATATTTAAATACCATGATAATTTAATTAAAACAATGATAACTATTGTGATAAAAATTATTTTACTATTTGAAGGCCGTGGCAACTTCACCCCATTGGCTAGTACAGTTGCGCAAGCAACCAATAAACTATCGGCGACAAACAGACACTTAAGCCTCATATAATAATCTTAATAGGTACGTAAATACGCTTATCTGAAATCGAGTCAAGTATGATGCAAAATGTTGTGTATATTTTTATAAATAATTTCTAGATTGTGAATGTTAGTTTCGTTTCAATTTTTTAAGTAAAAATTTATGATTTAGTTCAAAAGCAAGAAATATAGTGGTAAACATACTTTTTATTTCTGCTTTGTTCACAAACCATTATACGAAAATTCACTTAATTTTTTTTTCAGTCAGAAAACGCATACTGCGATTATCGTAATGCAGTTAGGCATTTAATTTTTACCACATTTCCACAGTAAGACGATATTTTAAAACTGCAAACTTTCTGGACTACTTTATTTTCTATTATGATATTCTTTACTATGGTGTTTTAGAAATGCGATGTTTTTTCCTCGCGTTCTTACCTTCCATGATGTTTCTGTACGATTAAGTGATGCTTTCTGCAGGACGTTTTCACTGGACGTAGGACGATATTATCAACTTTCTGCAGGACGATATTATCAACTTTCTGCAGGACGATATTATCAACTGAAACCTGTTTATAATATTAAAATTCCTTTAAAATTTGAAATAAATAAGATGACAGGGCATGGGAGGTTCGATAATTCAATAGCATGTGATTATAGTCTTCTTTATCTTTTTTCCTCTGAAAGCAGCATTCCCACTGATAAAACTTCAAAGGTCACAATAATGTCTATTAATCTGATATCTTAGAGCAGTAGGAAATATTACTTCGTCTTTCAACTAAACAGGACATGTTTCCTCCCTTTATGAGCTACTGAATTTTTAGGAAGTTTCGCAGGTAAAATTAATGCCGCGTGAAGAGGCAATTACAATGATCACATTATGAGACATTTTTCGGCTTTCCTAGCTCTCCAAATCACCTATCAAATATTAACAAATAATGAATAAAATCAGAAATTACATTAAAACCAATACTTACATGATAAATTGCTAGAATATATAAAGAGGTACACAAAAACAGAAAGGCCTTGTATGTAAGTTTGTTGCAAATTGGAAAGAGACTGGCCCCAACCAAATTTTGAGCATATGCTTTATTCAACTGATCATATGTACTTCGAAGTCCAAACTTTAGTTTCGAAAATATTTATTTATTTTATAAGGTATTTTCTCCCTCTTTTCAACGTGTCTTCTTGGTGTAATGTTTAGCACACTCCGCGCTTATTCGAGAAATCCAGGTTCAAGTCCTGCCGAGGGCATTGCACATTTTTCACATTTCCTGCTTCCAAATAACCTAAGGATTCTACAATTTATTTTACGTAATGTGCGAATTTAATGCATTTTATATTTAAAAAATTTCATTAAATCGAATCATATGTTATTTCTCTTCTGACATCATTAAATGACGCCTCCTGTTTTAAAACGGCAAGTAAAAGAGATTAAAAATTAAAAACTGCATATATAAAAGGTTTGAAACACCAAACAAGTGGTTTGTAGAGAAGTATGTCGTGTAGTCTTTTAGTCAGTACGATACCTTTTATGCGTCAAAAAATAAGGAGGGGGAGAATAACTTTCTATATTTCCTGCTGTATTTGTATCGTCGATTAATGAGATTTAACTTGTATCTTTCATGTCTCGAAAGCATACCATATATGGATGACTATCAGTGAAAGAAGTTGAAAATACACCCACTTTCAAAAGTTAAGCACGCAGAGGAAAATGCCAATTTCCGGAAGCCAATCAGAATTGAAGAGGATGCAATTCGCTGCAGAGGCAGATGGAAGTATGCAAATATGTTGGGTAACAGCCAATCGCGCTTTTATGTCAAGAAATATGCAAAAAAAAGGCAGACTTATAAGAAGCCAACTTTATGAAGGGTTACAGAAGTTGATTGTAAGTACTGATAGAAGGTGTTTAAAACTTTCGTACAATTTGTTTTCAAAACATACGTGTTTCTATGACTTCCAGAAGACGAATGGAAGATTCTGAGCGCTGGCGTGCTCTGGGGCGCATTGAGGCAGAACAGTCGATCATAGATGTTGCTCTTTTCTTCGGCGTTTGTCATTCTGTAAGTTCACGTTCATGGAAACAATTCTAAACCATACAGACAGTTGTCTGAAGGTCCTTAGGCGGTCACCCAAGGGTTACAGCCCCCCGCGGAAGATCGATATATTGCTATTGTAGACAAGCGGAATCGCAGAGCGACCTCCACACGTGTGACATCTATGGTTACAGCGTCCATTGGTAAGGCGATATCTGCAGCTACTGTACGCCAAAGATTACATATGAGTGGACTGTACGCCCGGGTACCTCGAGTTTGTGTTCCTCTATCCGTACAATCAAGGTGGGCACGATTACAGTGGTGCCGGCAACATGTCAATTGGAATGCGTCTTACTGTCATGATTACTGATGAGTCAAGATTTGCTCTGGAGCGAGATGACAAATGTATAAGGATATGGCATCACCGATCATCACGCATTCCGAGGCGGAAGCATTATGGTGTGGGCAGAGATTACCTTAGAATAACTCACCGACCTGCACATTATTAAATGGGGTTCTTTGACGGCTGTCCGGTATCGAGATGAAGTCCTAGAACCCATTGTGAGATTGTACGCTGCAGCAGTTGGCCCTACTTTTGTTTTAATGGACGATAACGCACGTCCCCATAGAGCTGACATCGTCGATGACTACCTGCAAAATGAAGGGGCGCGTGGCCAGCATATTCGCCTTTCCTTAATCCCGTTGAAAATGGTTGGGATGTTCTCGCCCGTGCTGTATCTTCATGTTTCCCACCTCCAGCCACTCTTATTGAGCTGAAAACTGCTCTACAAAATGTATTGGCGATTGCTTAATTTTGCGGTGTTTGACCACCTTATTGAAAGCATGGTCACAAGGTTTGTATACAGATGAGGGGGGATCACATACCCTATTAATGTCCTTTTTTTCATTTTATGCTGTTTATGTTCACTTTATACATAATTATGTTTAAGTCTGCAATATGTCATTATCTGATAACTTACAAAAATTAAATATGGTTTTCATTTCTGTATATAATTATTGATTTTGTGTTATGCGTGAATACATATGCTACTTTCCTGCCGAATTTTGTCTCAATCAAAGCTATATTTGTTGAATTTTACATCTTCGTGCTTAACCTTTGGAAGTGAATGTATTTTTATTACTGTAATTATTGTACAGAATGTAAAAATCGTTTATTCTGGCATTTCTTTCTTTCTTTTCCTTTTACTAACAAAATAAGCCTCTTTCAAATTTTTCAGTGTACTTAGAAGCAATTGGGTAGTTTATACTATTATTATGCTCTTTCTTTCAAGGCAGGAAATTAGCCAGAACTAAATTAATTTCTTTTGTTTGGTCAGTTTAAAAACAAATTTTAACAGAATAACTTTTCACTCGCCAGCTTTATAGTAAACCACACGCCAGTTCTTTTTCCCGCCTTCCAAAAATAGAATCTAACACGCCACCTTCCATGCTCTCTGTCTTTCTTTCCGTCCATTCTACATTGCTGTTTGAATTCAAAATTCTATTCTGAGTAAGAAGAAAGCAACTGGCATTTTGTTTAGGATTCATGCTAACAAACACATAACTTAATTAAATTCATTTCTGGCCTTTATTGTATATTAATTATGCAAATTTTCTTAATTTCATAAATTTTCTTTTTATCATACATTCTTAATATTTTTTAGTCTTATAAAAGTTTTAGTTTTTTACACTAGATCTTCACAGTTTTAAACTGTATTAACACAGTTTTTTTCTACTTTGTTTTAATACGATTAAAAGCGAAAGTGTCAATGACCAATTTTCTCAAATAAGGATATTATTCTTGCTCTAATTCTAAGAATACTCAACTTACTCTAATTTAATTATAAATTCGATTCTCATATTGTATTTTAAGTAAAACAGAACAAACAATTAATTTCTCTGTACAGTTCTTACCGATTCTTAATTAGCAATATATATAGTTAACTCAGTATTACCGAATAGCTTTTTTTAGTCTTGAATCTTACATGAGAAAAAGTCAATTATTATCGGATATTAGCCTGTTCTCCTTGAAAAGACAACTAATTTCCAGTCAATGACAAAAATTAATTAGTTGTTCGTTTCACTTTCGTTTTAAAATTTTTTCAGCTTTTCAATTTTCTTTACGCTCTCGCATTACGTAATTCAGTTTTAAGTATGATAACGAGTAAATTTATTACAGTATAATTATACCCATTTATTTTCCAAGGAGGTAATACACTTATGTCCATGAATTAAGGATAATTTAGAATAACATAAAAAAATAACAACTCTAAAATTAAAATTTCACTTGTACCATTATCGCACACATGTTCAAAAGTAATATGCAAATTACATTAAGCCATTAGATGACGTCGATAGTACGTCACAATGAAATGAGTCTAAGAAAAGTGTATATAAGGAATAGTAGCAAAGAAGTAAAACTGTTCACAAGCGTCCTGTAAGCGCCTCAACCGAAAAGTTATGGCACAAAGGACGCATGTGCATGACTTTTTACGTTGTAAAATTACCGGCCGCCTGGAATGTTGGCGTACTCACATGAAAATATCCGAAGAACTTGGAATACACAAAGCGTCATCTCTAGGCTTTGACAACGATTCCAAAATGATGGAAGTGTCAGTAAACGTGCCAGTACAGGTCGCCCTTGAGTTACAACATCAAATGACAACCGGAATTTGGCAGTAACTGCCAAATTCCGGTTGTCATTTGGCAGTAACTGCCAAAAGAAGCAGACGGAGCATAGTATAAGACCTGTCTCGTCCATTATATGCAGCCACGGGTACGACAGTTTCAAGGCAAACCATGTACAGATGTTTGGGACGGATTCGTCTGTATGCTTTATCAGATGTGTTCCGCTAATGCCAACTTACTGTCGCCAGCGGTTAGCCTTGAGTAGAAAACATGTAATGTGAAAATCAGCACAGTGGGCTTCTCTGATGCTTTCCGACGAGTCCAGGTTTAGCTTGCAGTCTGATTCACGTCAGACTTTCTTATGCAGAACTGCAAGTACTCATTATCACCAAGACATCATTGAACGACATCGTAACGGTGGAGCAGTATTGCTCGTTTCGGTAGAAATATACTGGGTTCTAGAGCAGATATTGGTGTTCGGATCGAAACCATGACAAGCCAAATTTATCAGAACAACATCCTGGAGAAACATGTACATTTGTTAGGTGTGCCATAGGCGCAGAATTTGTGTTTATGGATGACAACGCCCGTCCTCACCGTGCAAACATTGTAAAGAATGCCTTCAATCTGAGGATATTCCCCGTATGGAATGGCCAGCAGTCTCACCTGAATTTAGTCCGATAGAGCATGTGTGGGACATGCTTGGGCGTCTAATTGCAGTCTGTCAAGTATCTTCGAAGTTTCGGTATATCATTGCTTGCTGGAGTAATCTTCCCAAAGATCAGCTGGATAATTTGATCCTCAGCATGCCTACGCGTTGTATGGACTGTATTTCATCGTCTGAGTGACATACAATGCATTAATCACCACATTCCATCCATGTAATGTTAAGTTTTTGTAAGGGAGATATTTTTTGTGATTGGTCCCGGGAGCAAAAATCGTAGTTTTTATGAATGTTATCATATATACATTATCTTTTTTTGTTCTTTATCTTTTGTTTAACTCTTTCACGACTAACACGGCCCTTCACTGAGACAACCACAATCGCCCCAAAACGGCCGAGATTGCGATCTTGTTTCCTTCCCTGCCGCTAAGGTATACAGTATTAGGTGCAGTTTCCAAAATTCCATATGCATTATATCAGTGCATTTCATATGCATTTACCTAATTCCATATGCTTTATATCAGTTTACAGCAGAAGGCTTCTTCTAAGAGGTTTAATTGTGATTTCTTATCTTTAGGTTGCATATGACATTTCGTTGTTGATTTCAGTTTAAGAGATTCAGAATAGGTTTATAAAGGACAGGGTCAAAGGCTAATGGCATCTTTGTTAGAAACTACAAAGGAATTTCCACACCTATTTCTGCGTTAATGAACGGGGAGGAAATTGCTGTGAAACTGGAAACGTATTTTGGTCATTTCGGTATTTTAAGTATATAAGTTAACGAAGCATTTGGATTTCAAGATGTCATTATCCTTAATTTATGGACATGAGTGTATATTCAAAGCTACTAGTAATTATATATATATGTAAAATATAACAAATACGATGGCTTTGCTCTACGCGAACACGCAACCTCTAATTAACTTTCCGGAATTTCAGAATCTTTCCCCTAGACCAGTACTTTCGAGAACAATCTGACATGTTATATAACCTCTGACATAAATACCAAAGTATGGGCCATGTTTTACTGACTGCTCCCTGCCATCGCTGCTGTAAAACCGCCGTTGACCTGTTTATCTTTCATTTCTTTCTTTCAGTAAGTTATGACGCAGAAATCTTAAATATTATTTAATTTGAATAACTATTGGATATATAAATTGGAGATCTTCGTGAAAAAGAATGATGATCTGCCGTTTTATTGAATAAAGATATGGAGCTTTAAATTCTTCGGTATCATCTTTCCTCTGCATTTCCCTTTGCAACGACAGCACTCGGACTCTGATGTGACCTGATTGCCCAGTATAATATCCCTATATATAGTATTGTTTTAACATATGTTATATGTATTCTAACCTATGCTCTATGTACACAGATTTATTCTTACATATGTTATACATGTTCTAGCTACATAGAATTATTCTAACAAAAGTTACGGCGTATCATTGCACAGAAAGTTTAATTTCATTGTCAAATTAAGCACAAAATTTGACTTTTTCCGGAATGACATACTGAAGTTTAGCTCTGTTTTGTGTCTCAAATTATATTAAAGTACCAAATTATAGCTATAATCTCATCGGCAGATGTATTCAATTTAACATTCAAAATTTTATTTAAATCTGTTTTATATATATTAATAGAGTCTTTATTTAAGTTTCAATTTTTTCAGGTTCTATTATTTGAAATGCAGGTGCAATCTAAATGAAATTTCTCTCATTTTCTTCGAATTTTCTAAAGTATTTAATTTTAAAATAATTTTCATGATTTGTTTCCAAAATTATTCTGAATTATAATCTATAAAACATTGCTCACCATTTTAAAGTAAAGAATTTTCAAACACATTTCCGAAGCATTAAAAATTTTTATTCAAACTTTTCAAAGATGTATTTATAATTGTGTATTAAAATCATTAGACCAGAATTTCTAAACCTCCGTAGGATTAAAGTAATAATGATTCCGAAATTATTCTCTTTCGTTCCCTTCAAGTTTTTTCGCTATTCTTTATTTTCGTTCTAATTTATTTTTAAGGAAATTTAACAAATTGATTTTTCCCAGGGTAATATTTCGAATACTAAAACTGTTATACTAACAGGAATTTTGCAAAATTGTAAGAGTATTAAAATTTTTATGAATATTATTTTAGTAAAGACGACAGCTGTTAACGATAGATGTTTTAAATCAATTTTGGTTTTTGTTAACATTTCGTCATCAAATACTTTAAATGAACAGTTTTTAAGTTGCCTTTTTCTGATCTAAAATATATTAAATGTTTACTTTTAAATGTTAAATATTTCATAATACAAAGATAAAACTAGATAAAAGTAAATTAATAACATAAAAGGGAAAATAAAAAAATACGATTAAAAAAACAGCTGCCGATTCTATGTGAAATTCGTAATGATTTACAACAGGAAAGGTATGTCTTGGAAAATTAAACGTTTAAATAAACGTCAGCTTTATAAACTTCAGAGACACACTTTGCTAATTACACTTATTTTTTTAACTTTGTCAGATTTTAAATTATTACTTTACTCGGTAATTTTACGAAGCAAAACAAAAAGTCCTTAAAGTTTCATTGAAATTTTCCTTTTTAGTGCTATGGTGAAAATTCCGAGTATGAATAATATCTCTCTTATACAAACCCATAAAGAGTATTAAAATTTTTAAAAATATTTGTCAAATATGCATTCGTTTATTCACAGAAAGTTTTAATAAGATTAAAATATGATAAAGTGGGCTTAATATTTTTAACTGAAAATAATAAAGCCAACAAGGTATATATGATAGTTTTCCCAGACACATAAACGTTTCTTATATACAATGTCTTTAAGCTCCCTGAATTTATAATATACCGTTGAAAATCTAAATATCCATTAATTTCTGCATTACAATAAATAATTGTTAAAGGAAACTGTAATAAATCTTAAAGGACTAGGATAATTATAATTTTAGCTTAATTTTTCTAGAGAATCTTCATTTAAAGATGAACATGATAAGTTCCAGACGACTTTTGTATTCTGCGCAAGTAGTTTGAGAACATGATCATGAATAATATTCAACAAAAATGTTAAGACCTCCAATAAATGTATGGATTTACTTCAAGAGTAAATTCTAGTCTATTTTGCAGGATCAAAAATACTGCTACTGCAGGCAACGACATAAGTTTCTTCTACAATGAGCATCACAATTAAACTGCTGCATTTTAAATCCTAATTCCAATAGATTAGAAACTCAAATTTTAAAATTTTAGTAATGCGTTAAAATTAAAAGGTTTTTGTTTGTCTGAAAGGATACTAAATATTATTCCTACTTCTTTGTTTACGCACTTGAAATAAGGTAAATATGATATTTATATTCTGCTATATCTGTAGTTAAAGAAAAAGGACTTTGACTAGTATGCTTTGGATACAATTTACTTTAATTCTGGCATATTTTATAATATGGAGAAGGAAAATATTAAAATATTTTTAATAAAAATGTTTTGAGTATTTTTAGTATATAATTCAATAGTTATTCTTATATGGTATTCAGTGAACTACCGTTTACGCACACGTAAGTTATCTGATTTGCATAAAAATCTTTATGTAAATATGGACATAAAGATTTTTATTATAAATCTTACTTTTGTGTCGAATTTCTTATTCTAGGTGGTTATTGTTTTCACCTGGCAAATTAGAATATCTTTTAAGAATATAGGAAACTTAAGGGCATGTATTTATCTATGACATATTCCTTTCCACCACTCAAGTGAAAGTTTTTTTTCACCTAATTGCTGCTAATGGTATATCTGTAAAATTCAACATTATTCTCCACGAATAAATATATACAGGGTGTTTCAGCAAAACGGTTACAAACTTTCAGGACAGACAGAGTACACCTAGACGACGAAAATTCACATAGCAATGCGTGGTTGAAAACGCTTTCCTGGCGCAGTAGTGAAGACACAAAACACAAAAAAGGAAGCATACGAGCAGTGTGACAAAACATGTTTTATTAAGTTCAGTACAGCAGAAACCAACAAATAAGAACAAAAACAGACAATGATCGTCATTAAAGAAGGTATTCGAATTTACGGCCCCAGCCCGTGATGCAGGCCTGGCATCTTCGGTGTATGGAAGATGGCGCGTGCTTCCTGCATCACGGTCCGGGTCTTAGTTTCGAACACGTTCTTTGACGACCTTTTTCTACCCCATGCTACACGTGTGTAAGACCTCTGGCATACTTAGTCTGGTAAGGATCGCGTGCTGAGTCGCCACTTTCGTTATGCATGACCTCTCGGGTCCCCAGATCTTAGTAATAAAAAGTGACCGTGTGACCGTATTAAATCCGCGTGACTATGTGATTACAGTGCTATTCATTATATTGTCCATCGACTATAAGTATTGTTAGTGAATGAGAGCCAACAGGCTGAACGTTTGTTGCAAAGAACACAATCTTTGCTAAAACTCTATTTGATGGTAATTAATGCTTTTGTAATCATATAAAGAGCCATCTGTTGGCCGTTTTATGCACTTTTTGCTTTCAAAAAAAACCGATGACGTTTCAAACATGTGTGTCAGTTTTTACATCTATACCTGTATTATTCAGTGAATTATTGAATTTTTAAATGTTACCGTATTTTTGGGACACTCTCTCTCTATCTCTCTCTCTCTTTCTATTTATATATATATATGCACACTGCTCTCCAAATGCTCTCCAAAAGGTAAGGAACAGCATGTTTTTCAAAGCTCACCATCACAAAAATGTCAGTAAAGCTTAAACTTGCAGTTCGTATGCATGACGGTAACCAAGTTTATGAAAATATATTCAAAAATAATAGCTACCACATAATATTTTATATAAATGAACACTTACATAAGAGTTTGTGAAAATATGCAAGAATTATAATTTTTGTTCACGAGTGTTAATCTTCAGTTGTTATTACAGTTTCGTGGGCAATATCCAGGACAGTCTATCAGTGTCGAGGGGAAGTCGTTTGCCCGATTCGTTGAGGTGGCGGGAGATCGGATGGGTTGAAATGGGGATGTAACAAACTGATGCTGCTAGACGTCTCAATGCTTCTCGTAGTGTGGTCCACCGACTATGGAATCAGATTGAATCCGAGGATTCTGTCTAGAAGACATGTTCCAGGCAGACCGTGAGTAACATCACCTGCGGGAGACCGTTATTTAGCTCTTTCGGCCCGAAGAAGGAATAACATTACTGTGCCTTAGCTCATGGCAGATTATTTAGTGGCAATAGGAATAACAATTTCAGCGACTACAGTGCGCAAACGCCTGCACAATACAGGTCTGTATGCAAGACGACCAGTTATTTGTGTCCCCTTGACCTTAGGACACAGAGGTGCCCCTTTACGTTGGGCAGAGAACACGTCTTCTGGACCAGTCAACAATGGGTCTGTGTTGTCTTCACAGACGAGTCCAGGTTCACATTGGAGAGTGATTCATGTCGTCAGCTGATCTGGAGGGCACAACGCACCTGATATAACTAGTCCCACTTTGTGGAAAGACACAGTTACAGAGGTGGTGGAATAGTGATTTGGGCTGGGATCTCTCTCGATGGTCACACTGACCTGCATGTGTTTCATGGAGGAGCTTCGAGAGGTGTGAGATATCGAGACGAGATCCTTGATCAATATGTGCGTCCATATGCCGTTGATGTTGGTCCTGGATTTCATCTGATTCACGACAATGCGCAACCGCACCGAGCTCGGGTTGTTGAAGAATACCTTGAGGGTCACGGTATGGAGCGGATGGAATGGCTAGTTCAATTCCCAGACCTGAATATGATACAGCATCTTTGAGACTACCTTAGGAGACAGGTTGCTGATTTAAGTCCTCCTTCAAGGTCGTTAGATGAGCTTGAACAAGGATTAATCCGTGTCTGGTCGTTGTATCCTATTTCACTGACTGATGACGTAATAAACTGCATGGAACGTTGCTGTTGCCAATGTATTGCAGCTAGTGGTAGATGCATTCCTTATTAAAACCGAGTTTTCTAAAGTTACCATCCCATGTTTCCTCAGACTGCTGTGATATATTGTTTCCCCAAGACTGGATTTCTCTGCCAAGAGTGAAAATTTTTGCTGTAATTCATGTTTGTGTTGAACTTCAGAAACATTCTCTGTAGCATTCATTTAAAGAACTGTTTAGTGAACACGTTCTGTAATTTTCTTATTTCTGTGTTGCTTCCTTCTCAAAATACATGCTGTTCCTTAACTTTCGGAGGGCAGTGTGTATCAGTGTTAACATAATCTAGAAGTTTGATGAGTAAAATGTTTTTTGCGCCAGGTTGAAAATTAATGGCAAATTTTAAATGCAAATAACATGGAAATCACTTGTATACAAAACTTGTTTTTTCAGCATAATCTGCGGTGTAAAATCGAACGATGGTTTAAAAAAAATCAGGGTGTCATTTAGATTAAAGCCTGATTGAATCAAATGAATTCAATCAATTGATTTGAATCAAAATTCGTTTCTTAAAACAATTTCATTTATAAATCTAATAAAAATGTTAATTCGCGCTGTCGAGCAATACAAAATTTATGTTGATATGGCAACTACAACGGGAACACGAAACTGTACTCCTTTACTGTACTTTCGTCCATCACTTCCGACTTACTGTACCTTTTACAAAATAGCGATGTTATTTTTTTATAATTTTTTCACTTTTACCTAGCCGTTTGCACTATCAGCATTTGATTCGCCATTTATTCGTTTTGACTAGCTAAACATGTCAGACCAAAGGTGGGCTCCTACTTAGTAAACAGAAATAACATGCCTACCGCAGTTTCGCTTTTCAAAACTGGGAAGAGCGCACGCAAACTGAAAAGGTGAAAATCTTCAAATGCGATAAAATATCTGCTAGCTTAGCCTGGCATGTCAAGCTCGCGTTGTTTGTTAATTAGTCAACACTTCCAACGCCGCCCAGCTAGGATAGTGCTGAGCGACGCTGAATGCAGGACCGATGGACTCGGATTTGAATCCCAGATAAGGCATGGATGTTTATAAATGTTTATTGTCTGTGTGGCATGGGGCCACTCTAAATACGCGGCGAGCCGAAACCATTTCGAGAGGTTGGTGGTAGGGAAACAGGGGCAGGAGGCCTTCCGCACTGTACGCCTTTGGTGCTCTCTATCCAAAATTAAGGGCGGAACTGAGCAATTTCGTGCTGTCACATGCACGTTGCTCAAGGCCCTTCTGACGCCAGGCGCAGTCGTGCACTCCTTGCCATGAAGAATTTCGCGGGCTTGTTTTGATCTTATCTTCAGACAAGTGAGATAAGTCACAACAACAGTTTCAACAAAACCTCTCCAATATTACTATCTTCTCACATTTAAAGTAGCGCTTTCATTCTAAAAAATGTTCCATAAAACAACGCGAACAGTTATTTTCACATTCCACTTTCCTTCGTTATCGTAAAATTCGTCTTAGAACCCATTTCACAATATGAAAATTGTCTCTAATGTACAGCGTTCTTGAAGCGAAGAGATGTGAAGAAAAATGTCCTAAATCGAAGAACATTGGGATACCTAAGAAGATGCAAACTTTCTCTAAATGCTAATGGTTTTATAAACATTAATATTTATAAAGTTGTCTGGATTAATCAAAGGTGGTGAAATAAACAACTCAGTTACAGAGTTTTGCAGTTGTTAAGTAAAATATTAATGCTGTCAAAAAAAGTGTACCAGAACAGACAGCAAGAACTAACAAAGAGGAGGTGGTGTTAGCAATTAAAAAAATTATGTTACTTTGTTTACACTTCTATCTTAATTTCATAAAGCTCTAATTTATTTCATTGTTTCCAGCCAAAACTAATTTTATAGGATCATTCCTCTATTTTCCTCTATTTGCTAATTTTTTATCATCCGCTTATTTCTATAATTCGTTCTAAGGAAAACAATTTACTTTTTGCAATAGCCTATCTAGGGAAAATGAAAAATCGGATGTGGGCAGCATCTGACTTCCTTGTACGGTCTTTTAAATTCTACGCCTTTTTGCTGCACTTCATTTAAATTTATTATCTCAAATTATTCTAACCTAACGAATCCCTCAAGGCAAGTCGAAAATGACATCCAAAATTGCAGATTATGGAACTAAATATCTCAGCAAAATTTTATAGTCCAACTTCTTATAATTTTATGTTTTCACAACGAGTATGAAAACTTCCATTATTTGTCAAAAGTTGATTTTTTTTTAAATTTGACATTGCCAAAACATGAATATTTTCGTCACTTAAAACACTTCTGTAATTAGTAATGTGTGACTATGAGCAAGGATTGCGAAAGTAAAGGTCAGGTAACAGCTTGTAAGCCGGATAAATGGGTATATATATATATATATATGTGTGTGTGTGTGTGTGATGCACCAAATATAGTCGTAGCTCAAAGTATCAGACGATAAGTTTAAAGAAAAGGCAGGATCCATTTATTAATTTCGATGAAAAACAGCAGTTACAAAAATTAGATCCCCGGAGTAAATAAAAAAGAGCAACTAATACCTTTTTGTATTGCAGTTTACTCCATCGTTACATTAATGAAAAGACCGCTCGACATTCCTTTGAGAATCCTTTTATAAACCTCTGGAAAGGCGGAGCTTCCAAGAAATGACGTAAGCCTCGTCAGTCAATCCAGTTCGCTTTAAATATTTCCAGAACTGTTCAATACTGTTCAATAACTGAACAATACTGTTCAATAACTGAACAATACTATTCAATAACTGTACGTGTAGAAAAGGCGGAAAAATTAACTTGACTACGGGCTGTGAATTTAATTCCACGTACTATCAAATAAGAGATCGTCGCCATTAAAATGAAAAGAACATGCATTTACAATTGTGACTGGAAAAAAACAAAAAGAAAAGACGAAATTTAAGTTAGGGTTTTAAGTGTATTTTTTCTATGGAATTTTATTATTACATATATATATATATATACACATATACATATAATAGTCATCATTATAAGAATAGTCATCCTTATAGTCATTGCATATATATGGAATATTCATCATAGACAATAGCTATCATAGAGAATAGCTATGATTGAAGTTTTAATAATTAAAAAAAGAAAATAGACGAATCTTTTATATATACATTTGGCTCTGCCATTTGTAATAAAAAAGGGATGTGCGTAACTAGACGTTATAACTGTATACAAAATATAGAAAATTTATACCCATATACAAAATTTTAACGTTCTACGTCTAACCATTTTTAAGATATGAGAGATAAAATCATTCTTACATACGTATGTGCGTACATACACATGTCACGAAAAAAAATGAATTTTGAATCCATTATAAAATCCGTTTTGGAGAAAAGATCCCTTTATTCTTTCCGTATATACAAACATCACGCAAGAAATAGTCCAAATGGGTTCTGGAGCTGTCAAAATATATAATTCCGTAAACATTTGTTACCCAAAAAGTTTTCGCGAATAGAATACTTCCTTTACTTCGTACAAAGAAGTAAAAATGGAGAATGATATATGCTGTTTGATGCTTTTCTTTCATTAAGTACCTGCTATATCTATTAGCTTTACATAATATAGTAGAATTGTATGTCGCATTTGGGTCCGCGCTCTGCCAGGGAATGCCAACCTGCAAATATATTGAAGCATCAGTCGTAGATGATATAAAATATTTTATCAAACTTCTATTTACGTTAAGATTTATTTGTTATTTATTCAAATTATTGCTAAAATATTCTGTGACAGAAAAGAGCCAGCATTTCTAAATTAATTTAGCAGTAATGCTTGTAAAGAAAAATGAAACACTTATTTAAAAACGACATGCTGATATTAATAATTCACATCACTGTGACCGACGAAATTCTTGTTGAAGGTTTAAAACAAAATAAATAAATAAATATAATAAAACAAAGAACAACAAGAAGAAATAAATAAAACAAAAGATTTCGTAAGAAAAGAAAAGCTATAGATTTTTTCCTAAAATAACGAAGGGCTATTATTAGAATTTTTTAGGAATACCTTTGCGAATATTTCATTACATTTGATGTTAGATTTAATCTCAGATCGGATAATCAGGTTCGTGTACTCCTTTAGAAAGATTTCATGTTAAAAGATGTCAGATTTTATGTTCTCATATCTCCATTCCAGTTTTAGAAGTATTTTTCATTCCAGATATAATTTTAAAACGAAAATATTCTTTCCAAAAGCAGAAATCAAATTCTTAATAAAATATATTTCCAAAATTAGGTGCTAAATGAAAATTAAGCTAAAAGACTTGCTTTTTGACGTCCAAATTGTATAAGATTTTGATGCCGACTAATCAGAGGTTTCATGAATATTTCAATGCAGTTTAAATATTCTTACATCTATACAATTAGTCAATATATTTCTTGCTTAATTTTATTTCTTTAAGATTAATTAATGTCGAAGACTCCGCTTAGTATGTCAGATCAAACTCAGGCGTACTAAGCTCGTTGCAGATAAACAGTACCATGCCTAAAAATTTAAGTTTATTTGTTAAAAAAAGTGATGTGCAGATCACATAACTTCATTGTAAGGAATATTAAATTGTACGTAAAAATCTGAGAACTTTCAGATTTTATATTACGCCCAAAGGGACTTTTTTAACGTTTTGTGTGTTAGTTTTATTAAATACTGTGTTCTTCCCATTTAAATCATAGACGTAAATTCAACAACAATATCATAAAATAATTTAAAAGGAGCATAACTTTAGAATTTCTGATACACAGTCTAACGCGCTGGAGACAAAAATGTTTTTTTATTCCGTACAGTGTTGCCATTGCTCACTTTGAAATCGTTGAGTTTATTAATCAAATGTTCTTTCAAGTTTTACAAAATATGAAGTAGATAACAAAACAAATTTCAAATTCCAAATCTGCGGCTTCCTGACACCCATATTCGAATGGAGGACTACGTTATTCAAAATGTGATATCTCTAGATACCGTGGTTTTTTCACAGTGCGAGAAACATACATACCTTCACGCAGATTCTTCATTATTTAATTTCTTTAAATACAATGCAGGGCTGTAATATTTCTTGGCAATAATTTGAAAAGAGAAACGTCATTTATAGTGAAACAACGCAAAATGCCAAAACGAAATTAACAGCCCTTCTGGGCTAACAATTTTTACAGGCTAACAGTTTTTACAATTACACTTTCTACTCCAACACAAGGATTTCGGCCCAGCAGGCAAGAAGGCAGATTTTTCGGTGCATAAAACTAAAAGTTTCCTTTTGATGTCACTTGACAAACAGACACTGTAGGTGCGAAAAAACTTAATTCTTCATTCTGCTAAATTTCAAATGTAAAGAAATATGGCTGCTAGGGTAAAAAAAAGCTACGGCGCCACTTAAACAACTTTTAAATTATTGATAATTATACAACTATTGCATGCAGATTAACTGAACGCATGAAAACCTTAACCGAAAGATAAGAACTGCATAACTCAATCATTTTGAAAGCAAAAAATGCACAATTTACAAAAATATAAGAATTAAAAAACTGAGCTCACTGAGTCGAGTAACGCAGTGGGTATATATACACTCACGTTTGTGAAAATTGCAACACCATGAAGGACTTACGCGAGTGAGCTGAAATTTTCAGGAAATGCAAAGTAGCGCATGATATACAAATGATTAGAATTGCAAATCCGTAGCACATGCGTATGCTGAGCAGCGCCCTCTGAACGGCTGATGGATCCGAATAAATAGACGGCTGTAGCGAGGCGTGTATGGTTATCGGTGGTTATCTGCTAGTGGTAAACGTTAACTCAATCTGTACTTATGCCTCGTCGACGAAAGAGAGCGAGATTTGAACAACTTACAGAGTTTGAACGAGGGAGAATCATCGGCCTTCGTGAAGCTGGATTGTCGTATCGTGCAGTAGCCTCTCGTGTGCAGCGTAACAGCAGCACAGTGATGCGCGTTTGGAAGCAGTGGACGGACGAGTGTCGGACAACTCGGAAATCCGGGAGTGGACCCCGAAATGTGACGTCAGCTCGCGATGATAGACACCTGGTCCGCATGGCGCGGACGGACCGTACAGCTTCCTCTAGACAATTGGCAGCACTGTGGTCAATAGCTACAGGTGTTTCATTGTGTGCTTCATCAATTCGTAGACGTCTGCTGCAGTGTGGACTGCGCGCACGGACTCCTTTATACAGGATCCCCCTAACGCACGACCATCGCCGCCTGCGGCTACAATGGGCCAATCAGCATAGAGACTGGCGTGCTGATTGGCAGCATGTCGTGTTTTCTGACGAATCCCGCTTTAATTTGTGGTACCATGATGGCCGCATTCGTGTCAGACGCTATGCCGGTGAACGCCACCTTCCGGAGTGCATTATCGAACGCCACAGTGGACGAACACCCGGAGTTATGGTCTGGGGCGCCATAGCATATCATAGACGATCTCAATTGCTACGAATTGTGGGCAATCTGAACAGCAACCGGTATATCCGTGAAGTTCTACAGCCCGAAGCTGTTCCCTTCCTTCAAAGCTTGCCAGGCGCTGTATTTCAACAGGACAATGCCCGCCCTCATACTGCTCGGATTGTTAAATCCTTCTTTGCAGCGCAGCAGGTACAGCTTCTTCCTTGGCCTGCGTGTTCCCCGGATATGTCGCCAATTGAACATGTGTGGGATGTCATTGGTCGGCGTCTTGCTCGTGATCCTCGTCCTGTTGCGTCTGCAGACGAACTTTGGGTACGCGTACAAACGATATGGAATGCTCTTCCTCAGTCAGACATTCAAACTTTGTTTGACTCCATGCCACGTCGTGTAGCAGCACTTATATTGCGGCGTGGTGGCCACACAAAATACTGATTCTGATCTCTTGTTCTTGTTTGTTTGCTTTGAACATTTAATCATTTATTTGTACCACTACCACTCAACTGTGTATTAAATTGCATTCAATTATGACGATTCCTTCTTGGTGTTGCAATTTTCACAAACGTGAGTGTATATACATACTTTTATTGCGGTAATTTGCAGCCAAATAGAGAGGTGAAATGTAACATGTTTTTGCATTCCTATATTACAACATTTCAACTATCTGAGGCTACTCTTTTTTGAGTTATGTGAGATATATACATAGGTACGTAGGTACAGACGTCATGAAAAAAAAAATCTCTTCTGAATTCATTTTAAATACGTTTCGCAATTCGTATGGGAAAAATGAGTCCTTTATTCTGTCCTTACGTACAGATGTCACGCAAGAACATCATTAAAATGCATTAGATAGTGGTCAAAATGGATATATTCTTTGAAATATTGTACTCGTAATTTTACGTGATTACAATACTTCCTTTTCAAGGAAATAAAAATGATGAAAACGTTACAGGAGTTACGTTAAAGGACGTTACGAGAGTTACAATTCAATCTCATTGTTAGAGTTCTCTTACAAATATTTTAATGTGAGTAATACGTTTGTTTCCTTATTTTTAAATGGAGCTCTTTCTTCCTGTACTTATAGTACATTATTCTCCTTTCTAGAACTGCTTGAACACCGTCTGACCGGCAAGGACGTATATATACGGCTTAAGATATTTTTTGTGATATCAATATAGACGTATGTATACGTCATCTTGAAACATGTTCAAAAAATTAAGGTAATTTTTTAAAAACACTTTAAGTCCAGACATAAAATATCAGGGGCATTTTAGCATTAAAATAAAAAAAATCCTCTTTTTCGTGCCAGTTTTTGAAAATTTGGGCTTTCTTAGTGAAATCCTATGCCAGCTAGCGGGTTTTAATTTGCTTATCCGAAGGGACTTTCGAGTTAAACAGATTTGATATCAAGTTAAAATGCCGGAAAAGACGCAAGTAACATATTCTTAGTAATTGTCTATTTGTTGCAATATGGGTTATATCTATTTTCTGCGTTTTTAATTACTTTCAGATTAACAATAATTTTGATATAACAATGAATTTCGCTTCCAGTATTACACTGATAAATTGTATTACGTCAGTAAAGTGTCTAATAAACGTAAGTAATATTAATATTTTTGTCTTTAAATTGATAAATTCTTGGATAGGCCACAATGGATTATTGAAAACATTATTACCTAACAGTATATGGTATTTCCTTCCCCTCCCCCTTCAAGCATTCGTAGTGTAAAAATAGCACACTCGGCTCGTACTCGAGAGGTCCAGATTTCAGTCCCGACGAGGGCATTGCACATTTTTCATATCTCTTGATTCAGAATAATCTAATGACTACAATGGTGCCCGAACTAAAATGTGGTGGACAATAATTCGTCACCACCAGGATTCGGCGATTTACTTCCCTAATCTCCAGTCACCCTTTAAAAGAGGGAGTACATAAGGTATTTTCTTTCTCCTTCAAGCATGCCTTCGTGGTGTAACGGTAGCACACTTGGCGCGTGATCGAAATATCTAGGTTCGAGTCCCGGAGAGAGCGTTGCACATTTTTCACATCTCCTACTTCAAAATAACCTAATGACTCTACAGCGGATTATTTAATCGTTACATGATAGATTCAGTGGAATTTAAGCTTTAGTACAGCACATTCACATAATTAACTAAAATAAATATAAATCAGAACTTTGAATTTTTATTTCTGCTCTTATATAACGAAATACGACTTAATATTCTCAAACATCGCTAAAAGAAGTACAAAAAAGAACCAGTTTTGTAAATGGGGAAATATGTATCTATATTTCTCATTAATTTTGTACCAGATTTAGTGCGTCCCTCTTGAAAACGTAAGTATTAATATTCTGATGAATTTTAAGATTCATGGATTTTTTTTATTTCCACAATGCTTAATAAACTATTACCATTTTAATACGCCCGAAGAGCGGATTTTTTAAAATATCGCATTGTTTGAAAGTTATGGATTTACTCGCGATAACATCTCGAGCAGTGGGAGAAGAGTTTTGGAAATAACCTTACACTTGCAAAAAGAAATTGAATAAGCAACATCTGGGCATTTAATTAAAATCTTCTTTTAATACGTGTGTAAACTAAAGTTAACAGCAATAATGTAACAATGTCAGAAACAGGGATTTATACCAGTATTACTTTGAATAGTGAACAATAACCCATCAAAAATTTTGCTTACATCTGACTAAAAAGCGCACAACAGGGAAAAAAAAGCGTGTCGCGACTTTTGTAGGCAACGCAAAAATAAATCGATAATTTAAATGCGTATCGAATATTTTGCTCGCATAGATAAGAATTTCTTAACGCTTTTTTATCTCTGTCTCTTGACATTGTAAAATGTCGATAAAGGCAAGACGAAGCCAAGAAGCATTATCACACCATCAAAAGATTCTTTTTTTTTCGCATGCAAATATGAATATTGGTTCACGACGCCTTTTAATTCGAATTTAAATGCGTTTGCAAAATAATGCCTTAGGGAAGCGTAGGAATGAATAACACATGTTACGCTCTCGATTCTTTTATAATTTATCTTTTTTTCCCTCTCTGTTGTATTAAAGATTTGCATATTCGGAATTAATTCTATTGAAATGGGTCAAAAATTGAATTGAATAGAAAAGTGAGGATTTGTTTTTAGGGATGCTACATATTCAAATATTTTTGATAAATAAATATCTGTTTTATCTTTTTCTCTGCACGAGATTTACAGGACATGTTTTATGAAAGATAATTGAATTGATGTCTTTTTCAGAGAGTAGGTTTTTTTTATTGTTGCGTGCATACGGGTTCGTTATAGATTGAATGCACAAGTCGTTAAAAAGTTAACAAAAATTTATTCTTTCCACAAGAAAGAAATCAAAATGCTGAAATATTTCTTCAGAGATATTCGTAAAATATCACAATATCTCAAACATTTGGCAAAACTCAGTTCAAAACAGAAAAATAATTCTATCTCACAGTGTAATCGCTACAATCAATAACAGCATTAAGTAAACAAGCAGTAATTCGCTTTAAACAACTACAACTACAATTACAACAACAATTACTGAGATGAAGTGTCTCAATTCGGCTTTTATAAGCTTTTTAATTATCACTAGAACAATCTCGATTTTTCCAGCTTTTTCTGGATGGCAACAGTAGTTACGAGATATTTATTTATTAAATATTACATGCACGTGCTCTTTTATTTTTACTCTTCCGACGTAGCTTTCTCGTAGCTTCGACGTAGCAAGGGAAAATAAAGCAATTTTAATTACAATTCTAAATAAATAGCGAAATAAATGTGAAATCCGTAACACTATGTTAAGAATTTTATATTAATGTTATGATTTTTATCTTGCTATCTTTGACGAGAAGGTTAAACCAAATCTTCACATTAGTTTGATAATGTTTCGACCCAAAAACAACAAATATTGCTGAAACTCTGTATAGAAATCCAACTTACATTAGGAAACTTCCTAGTTAGAAGAGTTTGGCATGTTAGACATATTATATTAATCCTTTGTGATGGCTTCATTCCGAGAAAAACTCCACAAAATAATGGTAATTGAAGCCGAGTTCTGTCCCTGGTTTCTAAGCAATCTAGCTGCATGAGTATTAATTTTTTTATAAAAATATGTTTTTGTTTCTCATAGAAAATTTTCTCCAAAGTCGTTTTACTCTTTAGATAGGTATGAGCAAAATAGTCTAGGGCAGCAATTCTCAAACGGTGGTATGGAAGACAAAAATAGGTGATACGCAAAAAATATTTTAATAAGTAAATTCAAAAATCTTGCGAAGAAAAAGAACAACTGATAGACATTTCCTATAATCGAACTCTAAATGAAGATTTCAAAAATAACACACTTGTTAACTTTTGGCTGAATCCAAAAATAGAATTTAAAGGCATTTCAAATAAAGCTATTAAATTTTTATTGCCTTTTTGCGCAACCTGTTTGTGTGAACATGAATTTTCTTCCATGTTATATTTCAAAAATGCGTAGAGAACCAAATTAAAGTGTACTCTAATTTACGGTTAAAGCTAAGTGAAATAAGACTAGACAGACATAAAATTGATCTCTCTTCTAAATTTTAGAATTAAATTTTTATAACTTAAATTCGCAGACTAAAATTAGTAATCAATTTTTAATCTAAGATTTTTTATGTGTGCAAATTTAATATATATAGTTAATAGGTTGTGCAAATGGTAAAATATTTCTTTTTTTAATATTTCTGTTGAGAAATTGAAAAATAAACATTGCAAAATGTAGTAGTGGTACTAAGGTTTTTTTCAGTTTTTATTTAGACTGTACGCGTTAGTAAAAAGCTTTGGAACCGCTGGTCTAGGGTTTCTAGAGCCCTACGTTCCTCTCATAATCTAAGTGCGCTTTGATGAAACTAAAACAATACAAATGCACTCATACCATGCCATTATTTAAATGATTGTCTCTTGTTTTAAATACTCATTAATTATTGCCTGAGGTATTCGCCAAATACTTTCACTCTGCTTTCTAAATTATTCAAAATAATAGGACACACATTTGAAATTTAAAGATCTTGTTTTTTATTTCCTTGTACGAGGTAAAAAGGAAGCATTGTAATCGTGAAAAATTTCGCGTATCATTTTTCAACGAAAATTTTCATTTCGACCTCTGTCGAATGCAATTTAACGATGTTTTTGCGTGATATCTGAACGTAAGAACAGAATAAAGGACTCTTTTTCCTTACTGATTTAAGTCCACCAGCGGCCGAGCGGTAAAGACGCTGGTAGTTCGGTCCGAGGTTCGAATCCCGCGAACGGGCTGGCTGCATGGGCGTTTTCATATTTTTCCCCATATGTAACGTGTATATAAAGACGCTGGTAGTTCGGTCCGAGGTTCGAATCCCTTGAACGGGCTGGCTGCATGGGCGTTTTCGTGGTTTTCCCCATATGTAACGTGTATACGAGCCAGTTTCCCTTAGAAAGTCCTCCCCGAAGGCACCCCTCCCTTTAGGCAGATAGCCCTCGTGTGCTTTGCCATAATTGAATAACCTAACCTAACCTAACCTTACTGAATTAAAAAGGATTCTGAAGAGATTTTTTCATGGCGTCTGTGCGTACGTACATAGGTATGTATATTGCATAACTTAAAAACGAATAGCCTCAGAACGTTGACATTTTGTATATAGGACTGCTATAACATGCAGATGTGCACATCCTATTTTGGTTGCAATCGACGGCACTAAAGATATATAAATATATGTATATACACCACTCTGTAACTCGGCTCAGTGAGCTCAGTTTTTGTATTCTGATATCCTGGTAAATTGTGCACTTTTTTTTTTGCTTTAAAAAGAATTGAATTATGTTTTTCATTTCTTTCGGTTAAGGTTTTTATGCTTTTATTAAATCTGCATACAAGATTTATAGAATTATGAACAATTTAAAAGTTGTCTAAGTGGGGTTAACACTAATCATTTTTCACACTATAGCCATATTTGTTTACATTTGAAACTTAGGAGAATAGTGGAATTGTTGCCAATCTAGAGAAACTAAGCTTCGCAACAACAAAGATAACGCCTTTTTTTATTATTGCGAATTAAATTATGCTTAGTCCATTCCGGAATTGATTGAAGGAAATAACTGTTTTAAGATTTACTTCGTAATTTTTAATATAGATATTTTGAGTTTTACGTATTTTTGCCTTGTCGCAAAGTGAAAACTGAATTAATTGAATGAGAAATACTGAATCGTCTGTTACAAACAGTTTTTTGTTTGTTTGTTTGTTTAATTTCTTTTATACATCATTTTAGATTTATTATAGTATTTGAATACAACATGTGGCAACGATTAGATAATTCTTAATATAATATACATAATTTTGGTACATTCTGAGTTGTAAAATGAATCAGACGCAACGCTGTTAAGTGAACCACAGTGTCGCTATGCTAAACAAATATAGTGAATTTTAAAGTGTGCATTTATTCTATTGTGGCTTATGAACTATCGAAGAAGTAGATTTAATTCAGTGCAATAAATTAAAATAAAATGCAAAATGCATATAATTTAATATTCCGTGCAAGGAAGTCATGTGGTGCGCATATCTGATTTTTAATAATTATCAACTAACATCTTTTTTACTTCAATTTACTCATCTGTTCAAAAATCTCCCTTTCTCTCCGAGTCTTCCGACTTTTAATTTATTCCCACCAGTGTAGTATAATAATTTTTATACACGTTCGGGATCTTTAACGTATTATATGGCTGTACCTTCTCGCTGAGTTGTTTATAATGCGGGATGAATGGGTTCGTAAATTAGCATTCCACTAGGGATTTAATTGTGATCTGGCCCGAAATCAGGCCCGTCACTCCGCTCAAGAAGCCTAAATGGCGAATAAAATCTCTCAAGAATACTACTTGCCCGGATGGGTATTTTTTACCCCCGACCCGAGGCTGTCAGGGCACAGATCTCAGCCAATACAATAAACAGCCGCCTCCCCTGTAGGTCTGTACCAGAAGTACATTTTTACCCTTTTTTCACATATTTTAAGGGAGTCAACTGAGCTGCTATTCGGCTGTTTTCTTGTAGTTGTTTCTTGTATTGCTCTCACTCTGTACGCTTGCTAATTTTTGAACACTCTGTATGCAGGGAAAAGATCTTTAAATTTGCCTGATTTACCTATCGAGCCTAATAGTACAGTGTATTAGGCATTGGAAAATTAGGTTTTTTGCAATGCGTAATACACTGTAAGCAGTAATTAATTACCTTGACATTTGTTTGCTTGCTTAAGAGCTTTAAAACGTTGGCCTTTACTGTTATTACTCTTATAAATGTGCTACATTGTGAAAGTATCTGGTCGTAAATATAACACTTGACTGAATAACTAGTTGTTGTAGTTGAAGTTGTAGCCTAAAAGGAATGTCAGTTCTCAAATTGCTCCATATCATTCCCTTTTTGCATCTTAATAACTATAGATATTATTTTGGTAAGTCTCCACTAAGTAAGAGGGTATATATGTAAGACAAAGACTGGCTTTCCCTGATAGGTGAACTTGATGAGATATTCCTATCCCTTGGCACCAAAGACACCTCATATTTATTTGCAAAAAACAATGCATATACCATAAAATACAAGCTATGCAAAGTCTGTTTGCCCAAAATCAAACTGCCATTTTCTTCATAACCCACCTTTGCATTCGGCAGTCTGCCGTCAGACTGATTATTGATTAAAGATTATTCAGTTTACAAAGAATCTAAAGTGGGTTTTGCTAGTAAATATGGTGAGCTCTTTTTTCCTAAATATGACATTTTATGACTGATTACGCTCATTTATATTCGAGGAGTGATATATTAAAATTTTGCTCTGAATGAAATTCGCTATATTTGATACAGCCTTGGTGCAAAACACTAATCACTTCAAATTGTTCTGTATATAATATCAGCTTTTCGGTACAAATAACAGGAACTCAAGAATTATCATTCTGTAAGAATGAAGAGAGACATATTAAAGTAAATAAAATTCCTCTATTATATATTTATAAATTTAAATTTATAAATATATACTAATTAGTTTTAAGGGGCGCAACATTTATGTGAACACATTCATCACTTGTGAACAAAATTTTTGTTATCCAGTGTCAATATTCAGTATAAAACTACAACCGGATATATAAAGAAAGGTTCTAATAATCTATTTAGCAGGAATAAAATAATAAAAAATTTTTCATACTTAAAATTAATACAAAAATCTGAAATAATTATCAAGGAGCTCTATAAGGTATTTCTCCTGCCTTCTTAGCATGCTTTGTGATGTAATGGTCAGCACATTTGGCGAGTATTCGAGAGTCTCGACGGTCCGAGTCTCGACGAGGCCATTACTCATTTTTCATGTCTCCTGCTTCTAAATAATCTAATGTCTCTACAGTGCCGCCCGAACTAAAAGGGCAATTGATGATGATTCTCTACCATCAGGATTTGGCGATTGGGTCCCCTAATCCCCAATCGCTTTTAAAGGGAGCGTATATAAGATATTTCTCCCTCCTTCTTAGCATTCCTTTTGTGGTGTAATAATCAGCACACTCGGCGCGTATTCGTGAGGTCCCGGAGAGGGCATTGCTTAAATTTCATGTCTCCTGCTTCGAAATAACCTAATATCTCTACAAGGTTCGGTAAGCATCCTTTTATAAATACGATGTAGTTTTGGCAGGAACAAATGGCTCTGAATAGAGAATTTTGCGTATCTTTTTCACTACTGTTATTTGCTTTTATATTTGAAAACGATCATATGTCAAATTGCAGGTTCCTTCTTTACAATGGAAGCCTTTTCAACACTCGAACGTTCTGTTTGATAGCAGGTTTTTACTGATCTATCTTTCAAAGGCGGTGAACATCACTAGTTTAAAAATGAATAAGTTTCTTATCAGAATGTGTTTTCGGTTTTGTCGTCTAATTTATACCAAACATCAAAGGAATTTTGTTCCAGTGCATATGATGCGAGTCTATATATATGATAAAAATCTTCTCACCATGAACTGAGGAAACAAATGCTAAGATGGTATTTCCATATAAATGAATAGCGAAAGAACTTTCGATATGTTTTATGTGGAGAATTATAATATTTACGTATTTTCAATACATTTCTTTTCAACCAAATTGAAGAAATGTAAATGCGTAAGATGCAGAGTATTTTAATAGCGTTTTTATATCCCATGCATAGATATTTATTGCAACGCAAAATTTATCTTTTCAGGAAACCTCAGTGAATAAGCATTGTTTATTATCATAACGTTTATATCCACATGGGAATGTTAACGGGAAAAATAAAATTTTAATTAAATTTGCTCCTTTTAAGTCATATTCAGAAAAATGGAGAACTTAGCTAACAACATTATATATATATGAGTAATTTAACAAGTTATAAAAAAGATGTAATAGTATAATAAATAAAGGAGTAAAATAATAGATGCAATCTGTAATAGCGTAAAGCAAATAACATTAATGTTCATAATTTGAAAAAGTGATTAATATCTAGCAAAAAAATAATGCAAATTACATTTAAAATATACATGCATTCAAATTACGAAAAATAAATAATGACGTTTCGCGATTACGAAGGCATGACGCATTGGTAGTTAAATTTTTTTAAAGATATGAAAGAGTTCAAAATCAAATTGACAAGAAAGCACACCCCTATTGATTCGGTGTGATCAAAGAGAGATATGTGTCAATGAAATACAAAGGAAAAGACGAAAAATGTTGAGAAGAAAACGTATTACTCTGGAAGATATTAGCACAATATATAAGGTATGAGATGAGGAATAAAATATAAACTTTGAAACTGAAAAACTCATGAAAGAACTGCAGCAAAATGAAAGGAATTTTGCAAGAGGACTTAGACAACGTTCTAATTGAAATGGTGCAAATCGCAAAAGAGAAGCTTCTGGGTAAAGAAATAATATGTAGACTGTTAAAAATAAAGAGAAATTACAAAAGAAAGACATTCATTAGAGAAAGTTCTCCAACCAAAATTTTTATGTATTAAGCTACATTAATGTGAATACAATTATCGTTATAGAGTTGATTTGTAAACCGGCCACAATATGCCCATATAAAAATTCAAGAATTAGTAATAAATACTAGAGAAAGACGTGGGCAGAACCGTTAACCGTAATGGATGGTTCCCACGTCTTCTGCAATTAATGCTGCTACTACATATGTCGTACTTATATGCATAATTTCTCATACCTTCATAATTAAAATTAATTAAAATAAATATATACACACATTATTTGTCATACATACAGTGTATGACGATAGCTATATTTTCAGTGTACATTCAAATGACAATAGCTATATTTCTTCAATTAATGACATTAACTAAATTTTCAATACTTTTAAGTTTTAATTAAGAATTTTTACGGTTAAAACTTTTTCTACACAAAATTTTAATAATTTGTACTACAATAGTAATCTAAATAATTTTAAATACTGAATTAAAATACTTTAAAAAATTTCTAATAATTAATTTCTTTTCCTTAAAGACGATAAAAAAACCTTTTCTAATAATAAATTATATATGTATATATACACTTAATTTCAGTTTTTAAATTGTGAACATGATTAAGTGAAAATGTTTAATGAAGCACAAAATCAGCACTAATAATTTATATTTAAACTAGAAATAAATGAATAATCTTTCTCCTAGTGTCAGGTTTGTCATAAACAATTAATGTAAAACAGTACAAATTGATGTTAAATGATTTTTGACCCTGCCTAAATATATGTATCCGGACAAGGTGTGGGTGTTTGTAAATGAGGTATGGGGGCTCTTTAAATATGCGGTGAGCGGAACATCCTCTCGAGAGGTTTGTGGTAGGTAAAGATTAGTGGGAGACTCTCAGATCCATCCTCCCGCCGCGCTCTCCATCAAAATTGAGAGGAGCGTAACCGAGCTAAATCGCACCATCATCTGTAAGGTGGTCAAGATTGTGGCCAACGACAGGCATGTACTTGCGCTCCTTGCCTTGTGAAGTTTTTGAGCCTCAAGAACTTTGTGGACCAAACAGCATATGGAACTCAAAATAACACTAAAATGAGCAGTGTAAGTAACAATGATATGAAAAATGTACAGCACATAATAAAAAAATTAACTTTTATACGGTGTAATTACTCTTTCCAAAGTCAGAATGACAATGAATTAAGTGGCTGTTTTAGTGGTTGCGATAATAATGTTTTGGGCTATGTCATTTGATAACATCAAGGTATTGGTCGAAATTTATAAGTCTTTTCTTGGTTCCCTGTCTACGACGGCAATCAATGTTCTTGGTACTGTGATCATAATTTATTTGCCAATTTCACTACTTTAAAATAATATTCGCAAACATTATCAAAATCTTGCAAAATTCATTACATTTTTCGAAATGTTTCGCTATATACTTTTCTCCCTTGTAGATATATTAGGTATTTTTGAAGCCAGAGATGTGAAAAATGAGCAATGCCCTCGCCGAGACACAAACTATGGACCTCTCGATTACGTGTTGAGTGTACTGACCACTACACATTGACGGCATGCCAGGAAGGCGGGAGAAATACCTTATATACTCATTTTTTTAAAGGGTGACTGGGCATTAGGAGACCCATTCGCCAAATCCTGGTGGTGGAGAATCATCATCCACCACCTTTTTTGTTCGGGCCCACTGCGCAATCATTAGGATTTATGTGAAGTAGGAAAAATGAAAAAATGGGGATACGCCCACCCACTTTTTCATCTTTTTCAATCCCTCGCCGGGATTCAAACCACGGACCTCTTGAATACGCGTCGAGCGTGCTGATCATTACACCACGAAGGCATGCTAAGAAACCGGCAGAAATACCTTAAACTCTATCAAAAGTTAAATACAGCTAAATTTGATAGTCACGTTGTACTAACTAGAGAAGACAAAAGTCTATGTTCTGAGTTCTGATGTTGATAGCGTTTTCATTGTTCGTAGACACAAAATTACGAAAGATAACAGATGAAGATTAAATAATAAATATAAAAAGTCCAAAACCCTACTATGCCATGTCATCACAAATTCGGTATCTGACTAAGAGTTAAAATATTAAATTGAAGTAACCTTGAAAAAACTCTCAAATGTGTATAAAAATATTGTTGCATACGTACGGGTTCGTAACGCTGAATTTTTTCTCAGAGATATTCGTAAAATACCACAATATAATCAGTAGCTATGCTTTAAACTACTAGAACGTTATATAGAACGTAAGAAACAGCGCAGAGATATCCAATCCGATCAAAAAAATAACAGCAGCGCATTAAACAACAATAACTACAACTGAGCTGAGATGTCTCTCTCCGGCATTTTAAAGCTTAATCGGTCGCGAGAAAGCTCTGGTAATTTCTGTTTTCTCGAGATTTCTGGAAAGAAAAAGAGTAGAATTACGGTTACAGCTAACACAGTAGTTAATTACATTTATTCAATTTAAATATAAATTGCGAGGTATACATTTATTAAATGTTAAACGCGCGTGCTCCTGTATTTTTACTTTTCCGGGGTAGATTTCTCTTAAAATATGTCTCGCGCTGCATTGCACAGGGATATAAAAGATATTTAATTATGATTTTACTAAAAAGAGCTAACTAAATACCAAATCCGTAACAACATCTAAAAGTGAAAGTGTCACGAAATGAATTGTGGTGAATTTATCATAAGGTCGTACGTAGGCTAGTATTTCCTTAACCGCTGCATATGGACACTTTCTCATACTTTAAAAAAAATTGGCCGTGAGCAGAATTTGATCATGTATAGGATTCACTTTCAATTCCTCATGGATTGATTTCTTACATACTACGGTGTGTTCACTATTGCCTAAGAAATTGCATTTTGAAGTACGCAAGCTTATCTTCTCTATTTTATCTATAGTGGTCCAGGCCGGTACTGAGTATAGTAAAATGGGGAGAAACAATGATAGATAGAGCATTATTTTCACCCGAATACATAATTTACTGCCTGTGAAGCTGTAAATTGCCATTAAGGTTGCGTTTGCTTTATTGATCATTGAAGTAACGGGTTCTTTAAAGGTCAGTTCTTTAGCTATAATTACTTCTAGGTATTAGTAGGACTCCATCACTGGGAAATTTCATTTTCTAATTTAATGTCCATATTCATCCCCATGCTCAGTACCTCCTGTATAATATTGCAACAAACTTTGAACTATTCAGCTTTACCCGCTATAATTTACACCACTTTTTTACAGTATTCACGTGTAGCTCTAAGTTAGCCATAGCAGTCTGAGGATTAATAGACTTCAGATATTATTGTATCATCAGCATATTTTGATAGTTTTGAATTTAAGGAAACCAGGTTAATATTAAACATTAAATTAATAATCGTTAATATTAAACAGCTTTGTTCCAAAGACTGACCCTTCTGGGATGCCACGCCACTTTGAATTATTTACTCACCAGAACTGAGTCTTCGCACTTGACTCCGAAGATTTGGTTTTTCAAGAAGGAGATCATAAATTTGATGAAACTGCTCGGAACTGGGAAACTTGAGAGTTTGTGAATTAATCCGTCATGGCTGAGAGTTTGTGAATTAATCCGTCATGGCATGCACTGGCAAATAGCATGCCACGAGTCCACTTTTATAGCTAAATACCTGTGCAGTGTGTTCTACCATTTTTATGATTTGATGAGTAATGCAATGTCCTTTCCTAAATCCCGCATAGGAGAGATATTGATTAATACCAGACTTTCTTGATGATTCGTAAGCTTGTTGCTCAAAATACTTTTGAACATATTTCCCAATATTAGTAAACGAGTTATTGGTCTGTAGCTGGTGTTAGTCTAATGTGTTACCGGTTTCACTTTAGTAATAATGATGAAGTGCTTTCACTGCAGTGGAGAATAGAAAGGTCTGATGCAAGCTTATGCTATTTTAAAGTACGATACACCTTCTGGGAAGGGTTATTAGAGCTTGATTGATAATATTGTCAAAGCCTCTCGCTTCTTTAACATTAAGGGCTTTACTATTTTTCCAATTTTTCTGGAGGAGCTTGATGAGATGAAGGTTGTAGTATTTATGTTTTTAGTGCTTGAAACATAGTTTTCTATTTTTTTCCGTCGTATTCAGTATTTGTGGAGGGGTTGCGCTTAACAATTTCTGAGAATTCTGCAATCATGATGTTCGCTGCTTCTTTTCCTGATTGGTAGATCCTTTCCATCTGACAATGGAACTAACATGATTAGTCCGTTCCCCGTTCCTTTCTAAACCAATGCGAAAGCTCCCAAATTTTGTTAGGAGAAATTTACATATTTTTAGAAGAAACCCTCATCTTTTAGAGTGATAGCTTTGTATTGCATATGACATTGTTCTAGTTAAATAATTAATATTTCTTTTGGAGTCTCTGGTGCTCTATCATTGCTTCCTGAGATTGTTTATGTCTTTAATCAAATCACTGACGTAGCCTGGGAAATTAATTGTATCTGACGTTTCAATAATTAATGCTGAAACGTCAGATTTCAATCGCATCCTGGATTTTTGATGAGAGTGGATACATTTTATTTAATATGTCGTCTCAGTGTTATGTAGTAATAGGACAGACATATTTCTCGATTGCTCTGAGAATTGCCTCCAGTTAACCCTGGTTCAACGTTTCTTTAGGGTTGGGTAGAACCTGCAAAAATCCCTGAAATGTGAACAGAAAATAATTCATTGTTCACTTTTAGGTAAGAAGGTTGTGCTAGCTTACTTAGTAAAATATTGTGTAAAATATATCCGTGTCCATTTGGGTAATGCCAGGTCAGGAAAAGTGTTGCTACGACTCTGATACCGTTGTTTGTAAGCGATTGTAGAGTTCTTTACCGATTGAGTTAATAAGTGCCAAACATGAAATCACCAGTAATAATGGTTGGTAGATTTGTAGAAGTTACAGCATGTACGTCTTGATGCGGATTTATACCTCCTGGTAGGTTAAAACCTCAATAAAGAGGAATTCCTCGGTTAAAGCACTGTATATTAAAACGGAAGTATATCCATGCAAGTAGAGCTCGGAATGTAAACGATTGAACGTATTATACGATTTTTAATTATGAACGCAGTGCTGCCTCCTCTGTGGTGTAACCTGTTGCTTTGGATAACATTATTTATATTCGTGGATTCTCAGTTTATCAGAAGGCCTTTAGCGAATCTCGTTCGCTATAATAAGGTCGGTGCTGTATTTTTCAAAATACTCATCTCCTTCCCGAACTTGCTTTCGAACGCTATTAGCATTAACCTAGGTTAAAGTAGTTATTGACAGTTCTGATTAAATCAGCAAAATTGCTATGACGTGTTAAAATTAATAGTCAGTGCTTAAATTAAGTATTCAATGGCAGTCAATGATCGTCATTCAAATTTCTCCATGATAGAATGATGGAGATCTTCTCCGTGATTCAAATTTCTTCATTTTGAAGCATTAAATTTAATGAAGAATTCTTTCCCTTTTGTTAAGTGTGGTTCCAGCGAATCAAAAAATGAGAATTCGTTTAGAATATTCTTTGGAGTTTTCTATGTTGGATTAATTTTCGCATTTTCCTCTGATTTAGATTCTGAAAAAGTAAAGGGATCTTCACTGTGTAAGTTAAATTTGGCAATATTTTCATTCTGATCTTTTGTGAGGTTACTGCTTTCTTTTTCGTAATTTTTTTGTGGTCTTGCCATATGGATGAAATGTGGTTCTCATTCCACAAGCCACAAAGTACAGGTAATACCTCTTTTTTCTGTTTACATTAATAAGTTTCATGGGAGCCGACACACTTGAGGCACCTTTTCGTGTAATGGCATAATTCAAGAGTGTGCCCGCACCATTGCCGTATTGCCTATACGGTCAGAGGTCTAGATTTGTATGGTTGTAAAAAAACATAGAGATCTCTCATATTGTATATTTTCCCTTCTTCTGCTTTTCCTTAAAATTTTTCTAAGAGTGGTAGTGGAATGATACAATCTTCTTTAAAATTAGTGAATCTTCGAATAAGGTATTTTCTCCCTCCATTCTGCATGCCTTCGTGATGTAACGACAGCACACTCGACGCGAATTCGAGAGGTCCAGATTCGAGTCCCGAAGAGGGCATAAACCCTTTAGTATAAGTCACAATAATTGTTTTCCGAGTTTTGGTATTAGAGTTCCTATCTAGTGTTTTATTAAGGATTCTCTCTGTGTTTAATTCTTTCGTCATGTTACCAACTCTGAGTGATGCCTCAGTTAACTGCTAGCGATTTTTATATCTCTTAAGTTTAAATGTTTCTGTATCTCCTGTTCTGCTAAATTGCCTGATTTCATTTTCCTAAGCAGATTTTACTTGGGTGAGATTTTCTGGAGAAAAGTAATTAACTTCTAATTGTCTTAGATAAACTTTAATCCTATTTTCTTCCACCTCTCCTAAATTTATTTTACAACCGCTGCTCTGCTCCTAAAATCAGTTTCCTGTAGGTGTTCGCATCTCCGTGATAATAAAAGAATACTTACAACTAATGTCACCAAAGAAGAGTAAATCTCAGGGTAAGCGATATTTACCCCTTCCCAAGACTGTAATGTGATGATGAGCGAAATGAGCATTTCAGCAGAGTATTTCGCGAGATGAATCCTTTATTTACATTTTGAATGAGGACTAGGCAAGAGCTAACTGGGATTAATTATAACTAACTGGGATTAACTGAGGGTTAATCACGATGGTAATAAAGATTAGTTTTCAAGTGACTTAGTTTCGATTTGAGGAAGCGGACGTAGCCAAATTAAAATTAGGAACAGGAAGAACTACCTTGAAATTACCTTAAATTAGTCATTTTCTTTCATATTTTATATCTTACATACATATATTCAAACAATCAGAAAATTATTATTCTTATAAAATTTCTTTTTCAATTTTAATAATGTTGTTTCACAATTCCATCTCAATTTACTCTCATTGAGATGGACATTGCGATGCATCTCGAAACCTGGTTTATTGAAAATCTTTCTAGATTTTCCAGATTATGCTTAGTTAGAGAAGGCATGGCTATGGAATACATAGGTGCGAAAATGTCAAATTTCATTCGCTCTTAAGTAATATAAAAAAGTAATAACAAATATAAATAATGATATAAATAATAAATGTGTAATATGTAATAATGTAAATAATAAATGTGTAATAAATAATAATGTTAATTATATAGTTTATACTACATAAATTATTATATCCTTAATAATAATATTATCCTATGTAATTATTATATCCTTAATATTGTAAATGATTATACCTTTCTTGTAACTAATAATGTAAATTATTATATCCTTATATTTAGAAGACCCTTTTATAGAGCGTAAAACTGTAGAGAATTAGACACAAAGAGTATCTATGCAAATCTAGAATGCCTAGTTAGCCAAGACATGGCTATGGAATACATAGGTGCGAAAATGTCAACTTTCATTCGCTCTTAAATAATATAAAATAAATAATAACAAAAATAAATAATAATGTAAATTATATACTTTACATTACATAAATGATTATAATGTCCTTTATAATCATTATTTCCTTAATAGTAATATTATCCTATATAATTATTATATCCTTAATAATAATAATGTAAATTATCATACCTTTTTTATAAATAGTAATGTAAATTATTATATCCTTGATATTAAGCAGACCCTTTTTAGAGAGTAAAACTATAGAAAAATAGACACAAAGAGTATACCAGAGTAATCTGCTTGCAACGATTGCACCTAGGATTGGCAACGACACAGCAAAATATATTCATATTAACTTGTTTTTTATTATTCGAATATTATTTTATGAGCTAATGTGTATATGAATAAACAATTTTAAAACATTCGAAAATAATGTAAAACCCCGTTTAGTTCAGTAATTTAGGTACTAATATATTGTCTCATTAAATTAAATGAAAAAAAATATTAATTCGAAAAAGTAACAAAAAGTATTTACAATTTTTAAAACTAGCACAAAATTTAAAATTTTTAAATTACCTTCCTTCTGTTTTTTGGCAGACTTGAGAAAAGAAGCATCACTTTTTACTTTTCAGTGAATTCTGGTCAACTTTATTTTATGTTCAAATATATAGATAATTAATGTTTTATGAATTTATCCGAGCACCTGTTTCGTCCGTTTTTTCATTTAGTTGAAATGGCATTAAAATTCTTTCGCAATATACTGATGCTGGAAGAATTGAAAATACATAAGAAATTACTTTTTAAATATTCATACATTTATAATCCATACTTTTTAAAATTCTCTGTCATTTCCTACATGATGTTTTGGATTATGTAAGTTTATTTGAAAAGATATTGCTTCACCAAGCTTCTACACTCAAATGCAGCTTTCCTTTTAGTTTCAAATCTTCAATAACTTAAACAAATTTCGGATATGTTGAAATGATTTAGCAGACTGATGAATGATTTTAGAATTGACAGTCTGCCAAAGACTGAATTTTCGCCACTGTTCTAAATAAGTAGTTGCTGAAAGAATAAATAAATTAGTTTTCTATAACCTTGGAGATTCTGCATTATCTAACTTTTTTTAAATGCTGCTGAATTTAGAAGCCAAAACTTTCCTCATCATATCGAGATTAAGCTTTGTCCTTCAAATCAATGAAAATATCTGAACCAATATCTTTTCCTGTCTAGTTTTTCAAGACTAAGCTGAATATCGATATTAAATATGGCAAGAAAGATGAGTATATTTCAATCATCACTGCGATTTCCGTACGCTTATCATCAATCGGAATCAGTTTGAAAAAATTAGCCATGCGGGAAAGTTAGAACAACCAGTTATTCTCTTTATAAGCGATAATAGGTAAGTTAAAGAATTTTTTAATTTCAGAATAAAAGATATTTTGTATTTTTTTAGCTTAAAAACAGACAAAGACAGCAAAGCTCGTAACTAAAGTACATAAGACGGCTTTTTATTCAAACTACCAACGGCCACCTAAATGGCTTAAATCCCATGCTCCCTTGTCCTATGGTGCGTCAGAGCCTGAGGTATAGTTTCCGCAAATTCGTTGCATCAGTTCATCTTTATTTCCAGTAGTCTTGTCCTGAAAGGATTCTTTCGTGGATCTTTAACTTTAGGCTAAAGCCGCCCAGACGGGAAAGTGGTTTGTGATTCTTCGAATCTCCAATTCGAATCCCCCAGAAGGCAAAAATTTAAATTGTCTTTTCCCTCATAATAGGACACGGCGGCCGCGTATTAAGTGCTTCTATAATAAAGACTACCGATTTTTGCCCTAGTATTTCCCAAAACCTAAAAAGGACTAGAGTCCACCATTAAAGAAAAGGCTAAAGGTAACTTAGCGCACAAACTCATGAGTATTAGCAGCTCCTTTGTTAGGAATTAGAGACGTATCGTTTGAAACTTTCACACCTCTTGTTGAGTCATTAGGATTTTTAGAAGCAGGAGAGATGCAAAATGAGCAATGCCTTCTCCGGGACACGAACCACGGATCTCTGCAATACGCGCCCAGCGTACTGACCACTACACCAAGAAGGCACGCGAAGAAGGTGGGAGAAACATCTTATATTCTTTGCTTGTTAATGAACGGAGAGGAGGGGAGAAATTGTTGTGAATCTCGAATAGAATTTCAGTCGTTTTGATTATTAAGGCTCCGTTTAAATGGCGGTATAAATGTCAAAAAGGCACAAGACGCAGAAGTTCCGTTCATACCTGAGAGACAGGGTCTAAGCCGTAGCCAATTAGAGAAGCTAAATTTGCATGCGTGAATATGTCAAAAGCTTTCTCGCTCAAGAGGTTTCGCGCGTTCGCTCTTATACCAAATCGACATAAAGTTGAAAACTTCGAAAATTTTGCCAAAACTCCTAACCGAGTTTTTGTGGCGTAGCAATGGCCTGATTACCTAGCAATGAAACTCGGCTTAAAACAGCTATGACATTTATATCACCGTCGGAATGGAGCCTTAGCAAAGAAATAAGAGATGGTTTTGGCATTTTAAGGGTTCCTTTCCAACAAAGCACGGTTGATAACCCAGGATATTGGACACAAGAAATTTTAGAAAGTCTCGTGGTAAATTTAGAAGCCAGAAAATTGGAAAACTAAACAATGCCCTCAGCGGAATTCGAACTCGCCGAATTTTTTAAATCCTAGTCGGATATGCTTTTGCTTATGTAACGACAGTACGTAATAGGAAAAGCAATTTTTTTTCTAAGTTTACTTCAATTGTTTATCATAATAGGCTTTGAAATTATAAATTTTCTTCTAACACTGTCTACACTACGAGCAAAATTTCATCAGCAGCAGCAAACATTCTGAAAACCCACATTTGTGAAATTTGATTCAACGCATTAAATTTCTCTTCAATCATATATGTTTTTTTAAACAGAGAGGATTATCCAATGCTCTTAAGATCTACATTTCTCTATAAATAAGAAAGTCTTTCCTTTGCAGTTGCATTTTAAAGTGTAAACAGTGAAATGTATTAAGCTGCATAAATACCTATAACAAAGAATTTCTCTTACATTCTTAGAAAGTAGAGTATGTTCTCTAGTTCTGGAATATGCGGATTACGGTAAAAGGATCAAAGTAACGCCTTTAACTTGCTTTCAAAGAGGATAGGATCACATCAAAGGCAAATAGAATATGCAAAACGTAACTTCAGAATAGCTCCGTCTAATAAATACCCACTTTCAAGAACTGCATCCAAGAAAGTCTCTCAAGCGAAATGGCTAATCTCGAGAGAAAGTGTACATTTTACTTTGTCTCAAGCCAGAAAGGTTGCGAATAAATGCAGTTTAGTCTTATATATATAGCGTAAGTTATTTTGCATTATTAGACGTGAAATCATTTTCGAGCTTTGGAAGTTTACATATATTTGTTAAAACTGTACGGTAGGCAGTCTTGAAAACGTTGTTCCATTATATTTACCACCTAAAACTTGAAGTATAACATAATTATCTGATATCAAAAACAATTATATTTCGTGATGAAATTAATGGATAACGAATAATATGTACATGAAGTATCATAAAAACTAAATGCATAACATGAATATGTATGTATGCAGAAGCGTAAAAAGTAAAACGAACGATAATTTTAAAGTTTAAAGACATCTACAAATACAGTAAACAGTTTTTGTAGTTCAAAGTTCGAGATGTCTCTCATACGGACTGAAAATTCGTTTGACACTAGGTAAGCATCTAATTAAACGATAGTTAAGCTTTTGGTTTTCTTAAATTAAGATTTAAACAGAACCAAAATTTAATATAAGGTACCACAACATAGTTTACTGTTATAATAATATATAATAATTTGTTTCATTTAATCCTCAATGAGTGAAATTTATTCTATGGACTATTAAATAAATAAGTTAATTCTAGAAGTAATGAAAATAGTTGAATGAAGCAGTAATCTTTCCTGAACAAAAATATCAGTTTAAATTTTAACACTCGATCTAACAGTAACTTTAAATCACCAGTAACTAATCTTCAATTTGAAAACAAATATTCTCTTTTCAAATCTATTACTTTTATTTTTATTAAATAAAATGCTTCGGTTTAAAAGTAAAATTCCTAATAGGATAAGGATAATTATAAATCGTTAATTTGATTGAATTACAACTAGATCTCTTTTATTTGTTCCTTTACTTAGATAACGAAATAATTGCTTTGCCACTGGATATTCCTTATTCGTAACGTTTCAGTTTAACTAAATTTATTCATGTAAAACAAATTGGTATGTTTTGCGCAGGTCAGTCGCATTCCAAATGGTTCAAAATGGAATACATAAAGATAACTAATTGCATGAAATTTATTGACTGCAAGAAGAGAGAAAAAGAAAAAAAAATCTCATAATTGCATTTTACTGATTGCTTGTCTGGTGTTACAGTTTATGTAGCTGGCCACGAGCTGGCGCAGCTTTTCATTTTTATGCTCTTTATATTTTCTTTACCGCATTGCGGATTTTTTGATAAAAGTGTAGTGGCAACAAAGTAAAAGAATGAACGTTCTAATGTAAACATTATTAGTTGTATATAGCTGTGAAGAATAAAGTTTGTGTGAAAAACAAAATGGCAAAGAATTCCAAGCGTCTTGTAAAATCATCAAGAAAGGTAAGCAAAGATTATTTATTAAATGTTAAATGTTAAAAATAAGAATAAGAAAAGGACCTTTTTAAAGGTTCAACATGGTGCCGAAACCCGGGATAACAGTGATCTTTAGATATATTATGATTTAAGTATTTATTATTGTTTCATTAGTGATTGAATATCGAATATTAAGATGGATAAGTTAAAAGCATTAAAAAAGAAGCGAGGAATGCTAAGAGCATCAGTAACAAGACTGATAGCTAAAATGGAAAAGGAAATTGAATCGGAAAATATTAAATTTGATTTATTAGAAGACGACTTATCCATCTTAAATGAAAATGAAAACGCTATATTAATATTGAACAATGAAATTGAATCTGTCATAACAGACGAAAAAGAGTATGACACCGAAATACAGGATAGCTTGGAATATAAAAATAAAATCACCTTGTGTAAATCGAAGATTAATAGAATATTTAGAAATAGAAAATATGTTAAATTAAATGAGATGCCATCTAATTCTTCTACTATAGATACGGTAGAGAACACAAATACAAATGGCGCTAAACTTCCGAAACTAACCATAAATAAATTTAAAGGCGAAATATGTGAATTTCAAAGTTTTTGGGCTCAATACGAATCTGCTATACATAATAACTCTGCTTTAAAGGATGTAGACAAATTTAATTACCTCAAATCTTTATTAACGGACACAGCTTTAATGTCAATAAAGGGATTACCGTTAGTTGCCGAAAATTACGCTAAGGCAATAAATATTCTGAAAGAAAGGTTTGGTAGAAAGGAAATTCTAATAAACGCACATATGAATCGTCTGCTGAATTTAAAGCCAGTAAAAAGAATGGATGATATTAAAATGTTACGTAATCTTTATGATAGTTTAGAAATTGAAATTAGAAGCCTGGATTCCCTTAACGTTACTTCGAATTCTTACAGCTATTTGTTATGCCCGCTGTTAATGAGAATACTTCCTAGCGAATTGGTTTTAGAGTTCAATCGATCGTTAACTCCTGACACAGAAACCACAGTGACTAACATTTTGAAATTTCTGAAGAAAGAAGTTGAAAGCAGAGAGCGAACATTTTTCCAAACATCGCCAAATCATTCCGAGTTTAACATAAGAACCGAACAAAATAAACACCAATCGCGAGATCTTTTTAAAGGTGAAAAATATCATACTGCCTTCAAAAACAAACATTTTGTCCCAGCAGTTGCGTCGTTGAATACGAATACATCAACAGCCGACTGTATATTTTGTGGGAAGATAGAAAATGAATCGTTGAAGCATTCTACTTCAAATTGCGCAATTCCAATTGAGGAGAAAAGAAAGAAATTAAAACTGGCTGGGAGATGCTATTTATGTTTTCGTAAGGCTCATACGTCAGCCCGTTGCAACTCAGATATACGCTGTGATTTATGTTCGTTAAGGCATAATACTATTTTACATGATAATAAATTTGAAAATAAACGGGAAAATAAAGGTGAGTTTAAAACAGACACAGTGGTAGCGTCAATTTCCGAAAGAGATAACAAAAAAAGGGTTTATTTACAAACTGCAAATGCAGTAGCTTTAGGTCAGAATAGAAGAAAAAATGTAAGACTCATTTTTGATTCTGCCTCTCATAAATCTTTCATTCTGACAAAAGTATCAAAACAATTGAAATTAAGTGTTGTGGGGGAAGAAGAACTTCAGATTTACACATTCGGCTCTACTGAGGCTATAGTTAAAAGGCTAAAAAAGGTTAAGGTTATACTTAAAGATATATGCGGACCTGGGAAAATAATAATTGAAGCTCTTGAAACTCCAGAAATTAACCAAGCTGTTATTGGTATGCCAGGAAAGGAAATACTTAATTATTGTATGGAAAATTCGATAAGACTTGCTGATGCTACAAATATAGATGGCCATAACTCTCAAATATCAGTATTAATTGGTAATGATTTTTACTGGAAAATAGTCACTGGGAAGGTTAAAAGATTATCAAAGGGTCTTGTTGCCTCTGAAACGTTATTTGGTTACACTATAAGTGGGACTGAAGCATTAAGTAATGTTTCCACACTTCGTTCCGGAATTACGGTAATGAATGTTGTTGAGAATATTTCACATGCACCTGATTTTGAAACTAGTGCAGCTTTAAAAAGGCTATGGGATTTAGATGCAATTGGAATACTTGACTGTCAAACAAATGAAAATGACACTGAAGTTATTCGGAGATTTGAAGAAACTATTGAATATAAAACCAATCGGTATGAAGTTTCATTACCTTGGAAGGACAACGTCAATAAAATGGGTAGTAATTATAACATCGCCTTAAACAGATGGAGCAGTTTACTTAGAAGGTTTAAGAAAAATCCTGAAATTTATGACAAGTATTCAAGGGTAATTGAAGATTATCTAAATAAAGGAATAGTTGAAAAGGCTCCAAAGAATTCTGCAGAAAACATCTATTATTTGCCACACCATTGCGTAATCAGAGAAGATCACGATTCTACGAAATTAAGGGTCGTATTTGATGCTTCCTCACATACTCGTGATAGTCTATCTTTAAATGATTGCTTACATTCAGGACCAAATTTAAACCCTGAATTATTAGATTTGCTAATTAAATTTCGTCAACACAAAATAGCATTTGCTGCAGATATTGAAGCTGCTTTTCTACAAATTCTGTTGAAGCCTGAGGACAGAAATGCAGTAAGATTTCTTTGGACTGCAAAAGAAAAGGAGCAACCGACGATTTTAAGAATGACGCGTGTAATATTCGGAGCAACCTGTAGCCCCTTTTTACTAGCAGCAACAATAAAGCATCACGCAAGAAAGTTGAAATCACAATATTCGAAGATCTGTCAGCTTCTTGAAGAAAATATTTACGTAGATGATTTGATTCATGGTACAGATAATGAAGAAGAAGCTGCAGAAATTTATAAAGATGTGAAAAGGATTATGATGCTTGCTAGTTTCAATATGAGAAAGTGGAGGAGCAATAACGCCCAATTACATGCGATTTGGAATGCAGCTGAAAATACGAAGTTTAATGGAGACAGAATGAATAGCACTTTGCTAGGATATATTTGGAATTATGAAGCAGATATACTGAAATTTCGAATCAAAGATGAATTACTAAAAGATCCGGCTGAGGAAATAACAAAACGGAAGATTCTTCAAGTTGCAGGCGAACTATACGATCCTATCGGGTTCATATCTCCCTTTGTTGTTGCAGCTAAAATGATGATGCAAGAATGTTGGCAAAGGGGATACCAATGGGATGCACCACTTGATCAAGAATTGCAGAAACGATTTAAAACCTGGTATAATGAAATTCCTAAATTAAAAATTGTTGAAATTCCAAGGCATTATTTCAACAGTCAATCAAAAAATAATCTGTCGAATATTCAGTTGCACTGTTTTACAGATAGTAGCCAAAACGGATATGGTGCCGTTGCATATTTGAGATACAATGAAAATGAGCTAACAAAAACATCATTTGTTATGTCCAAAGCAAGAGTTGCTCCCATAAAAAAGATTACGTTACCTAGACTAGAGCTTTTAGGAGCAGTCATAGGAGCTCGACTCATCACATACATTCGACATTCGTTAAAAAACATAGAAATGAAGGTTTATATGTGGACAGATTCAGAAATTGTACTACATTGGGTCAAGGCTGATCCTACGAAATGGAAACAATTTGTACGAAATAGGTGTCTAGAAATCCAAGAGAAAACTGATCCAGATTGGTGGAATTATTGTCCCAGCCATGAAAATCCTTCGGACTTATTGACGAGAGGGCAGAAGGTAGAAACCCTTTCAAAAAATGAAATGTGGTGGTATGGCCCACCTTGGCTTGTTAAAGATAACAACTTTTGGCCCATATCTTCGAGAAAATTTAATGAACATGATAAAGTAACAAATTCTGAGAAACGAAAGGGAAATAAACAAGAAATCTTAACAGCAAACTGTATTGTTGAAAACAGCGAACCTATCATTCCTATCGAGAACTTCAGTGACATAAAGAAAGTATACAGAATAACATCTTATGTTTTCAGATATATCAATAATGTGAAAAACCCAAAACTAAGGAGAATTGGATCTGTCACGGCTGAAGAGATGACTGAAGCAGAGAATTTCTGGATCAAGAAAACTCAGGAAGAAAATTTTAGAGAAGAAATAAGGAAATTAATGATGAACCATAGCATAGCTAGTCCGAAAATATTTACATTAAACCCATTTGTAGACTCCAATGGAATACTTAGAGTAGGTGGAAGACTTCAAAATGCTGGGTTAAGCTATAATCAAACATATCCAGCAATATTACCTGAGAAGTCTCATTTGACAGACCACATTATTAAAGATTGTCACGAAACGCAAGGACACGCTGGTGTAGCTGAAACTTTAACTCAAGTTAGAGAAAAATTTTGGATACTAAAGGGTCGACAGCGTGTTAAGAGTAATATTAACAAGTGTGTGATTTGCTACAGATTTAAAGCTAAGCCACTAAGTCAGGATATCGCTCCTTTACCAACCGAAAGAATAAGAGAGGCAAATCCCTTCGAAGTTGTGGGACTTGATTTTGCTGGTCCTATGAGTGCAAAGGATGAAACTGGGAAGGCTTATATTGCTCTGTATACATGCGCTGTAACAAGAGCAGTGCATCTAGAACTAGTGTCTAGCCAAACAGCAAACAATTTTCTTCTGTCCTTTAGAAGATTTATTTCAAGAAGAGGAGTATGTCGAATAATATATTCAGACAATGCAAAAACATTCAAAAGAGCAGACAAGGATTTACAAAAATTATGGAATACCATCAAGGACACAGAAGTTCAAAATTATTTTGGTAATAAAGGTATTGAGTGGAAATTCAATGTGGAAAAGGCGGCCTGGTGGGGCGGTTTCTGGGAAAGGCTTGTTAGATCTATCAAGTCATGTTTGAAGAAAATACTCATGAAGGCTTCACTTAAATTTGAAGAGCTGGAAACAGTTTTAATTGAAATTGAGGCAATATTAAATTCACGCCCGCTAACTTATGTTTATAGTGAAATCGGCGAACCAGAACCGCTGACACCAGCTCATTTTCTAGTTGGGCGAAGATTGACATCTTTACCATCTGGCAAAATTCTTGAACCTGATTCAACTAAAGAAAAATTAACAAGGCGATATAAATACCGGCTAAGGTTATTAGAAGGTTTTTGGAAAAGATGGAAAAGGGAATACTTACTTGAAATTAGAAACGTAAAACAAATTCAAACAGGTAATGCCGTAACAGATCTTTTGAAGGGATCTGTAGTTCTAGTACATGAAGAAAAATTACCAAGATTATTATGGAAGATGGGAGTTGTACAGGAGTGTCATCCAGGACGAGATGGAAAAATAAGGGCTTGCACTATCCGTTTAGCTAATGGAACTCATCTTCGTCGTCCTGTGCAGTTATTGTACCCCTTAGAAATGACTTAAACTCTTTGAACTGAACACAGTGAACTTAAATTACGAACACTGCGTATATGAACATTTAAACTTGTAGAACATTAAAACATTTAGTGTTTAAGATAACTTCAGAATCCAATCCTTTGATGAACCAAGAGTTCATCGAGGGGGAGGATGTTACAGTTTATGTAGCTGGCCACGAGCTGGCGCAGCTTTCCATTTTTTTATGCTCTTTATATTTTCTTTACCGCATTGCGGATTTTTTGATAAAAGTGTAGTGGCAACAAAGTAAAATAATGAACGTTCTAATGTAAACATTATTAGTTGTATATAGCTGTGAAGAATAAAGTTTGTGTGGAAAACAAAAGGGCAAAGAATTCCAAGCGTCTTGTAAAATCATCAAGAAAGGTAAGCAAAGATTATTTATTAAATGTTAAATGTTAAAAATAAGAATAAGAAAAGGATCTTTTTAAAGGTTCAACATCTGGTGAACGAAAGGGAATTGGAAAAACGTTAATTATCGGAATAAAGGCGTATTTGGCAGAAAAGTATGAATGAAAAGAAAAGTGTGTGACGTTTTCTTTCACCCGATAATTTAAATTAATAAATTGATACTAGTAAGAAGAAGAATAACTATTATAAGTGTTGTGTAATATGTTTGTGCATTTGAACTGTTGTTCCATTTAAGCCTTCTTTAATTATAAATAAGTTTTTTCTCTTTCTAAATGCTTTAATCAAATGTGTCTGTGATAAGGAAATCATATATTTCCCTCCTCATTAAAGACGTTTCCTGTCAGAGAATCAGACGTTAAATATTTAAGTCATGAAGCAATACAAAATTTCTAAATATTTTTTTAACCTTAATGTCCTGTCGCCCCAGATGATATAGTGCTTAGGGGATTCGACTGCGATTCCGAAGGGTGCGGGTTCGAATCCCTGAGAAGCCATGGATGTAAACTGTCTGTTCCCTCATAAGCGGTAACGCCCGCACTGACAGTATAGTGGTTAGAGGAGCCAACTGCGATGCCGAAGAGGCCTTGTTAGAATCCCGGAGAAGGCATGGATGTAAATTGTCTGTCCCCTCATAGAAGGTAACGGTGGCCGCCTCTTAGGTAACTCCACAGTAAAATGGACACCACGTTCGGCCATTTAGGAGTAGCTAATGCCAAAAAGGCAACTGCCCGCCGCTGAAAAAAAGCAAAAAGAGGTAACGGTAGACTGCCTATTTGTTACGAATAAAAATTACCATAATAAAATGACCACTACTTCTGGCCTTAGTAGTGGCGAAAGCCAAAAAAGGGTTAGTAACCGTCACAAAAAGAAGAAACTTTATGGCTACAAGAATCACAAAATTCAAAAAGAAAAAACCTTAAATATCCATCCATGACTGGTGTAAGCATACGGAGGGTATACGTCAGATCAGATAACGGTAAAGAATTTATTAATTAGTTTTATAAGATATCCATTTGCTGTCGGTATGATTCCTAAACAACAGAAATGACTTTTCATATCAAAGCCGCATCATCTACCACTAGACATTTTAATAAGTATTAATACTTCTTAATTAAAGTATACAAAATGTAACAGTATTTTTAATATAAAGCGAAGGTGTGGTTATAAGATGTTTTCTCCTTTCTTTCTGCATGCCTTCGTAGTGCAACGGTAATCTACACTCGACGTATATTCGACATGATTGGATCTGTTTAGTTTCGCGATCGAGGCCTACGTGTACACATACTACAAATCATTTATTTTGGAACATTGCAATTTAAATTGCGTGTAATTGAAAGTTGATTTCCGTTCACTGGTTGGTTGCAATTGATCGTTGTGCGGTCACTTCCACAAATAATTATGTCTGATAAGATAAATACACGTTTATTTCGTTCGGGAGGACTGAATAAGGTAAAATCTTAGTATGCGGACAGCCCTAGAGTGATTTTGATAATTGTCGCCAACACTAGTGGCCAAAAGTCGCCAAATCCCGTACGTGCCGTATACGAACAAACATCCTACGTGTGTACCACTCAGACGCCCTAACAAAGAAACATTGTCGGAAGTAATATTTCAGAAAATCTTTCCTGGAACCACGATTATCTTCGACTCTGGCAAACTGTATAATTGCTCTTTAATCAAAGTTTCTGAGGACACATAGAGCCAAATTAAGCGAGAAATAAAGTTTTTATTTCTATTTTACGGAGGCGTCCCAGTTACCAGGTTCGGGAGGATAAGTATATGTCCAGGGACTACATGAATTAGATTAAAGAACTGTATGGGCTACCGTCATCCGACTCTGACAAAAGGACATAACGAAGAACAATTAATGTGAGTACTATTGTTGTTCTTGCATACGTTTTTGGGAAGAGTCATCTTGAAAACATTGCTGATTTGCGCCATTCTTGGAGTCAAATTAGTTCGCCAAAAATATTCAGGAGCACCCGATTGTATATATTGCCATTTCCCGTAGAGTAGATTTTTAAATTATTGGCAATGAATTCTTATTTTTTCTTAACAGAAATGCTACACTGACGTAGGCGGATTTAAAAGAGATCATTAATAATTATTTTTAATTATAGTTAGAAAATTTGCTATTTGTATTCTCGCGCTTGGAATTTATTTTCTCCAATCAAAAATATAGCCTGATTTTGTTTTTTACTTCCTTGTACGAAGTAAAGGAAGAAAAAACGAAAGCAGGCTATATTATAATCACGAAAAACCCCGGATATCATACTTCAACGAAAAGACATATTTGCACGGCTTTTGAATGCAATTTAACGATGTTTTTGCATGACATATGTACGTAAGGACAAAATAAGGGCCTCTTTTCCCCCAAACGAATTATAAAACTGATTTAAAATGGATCCAGAAGAGATTTGTTTTCGTGATTTTTTCGATTTTATTATGTGTATACATATATAAATATTCCATTTTATTATGTGTATATATATATATATATACATACCCACTATGCTACTGGGCTCCGTGAGCTCAGTTTTTTATTCTTATATGTTGATAAATTGCGCATTTTTTGCTTTAAAAATGATTCAATTATGTTATGAGTTATTATGTTATGAATGTATATATATATATAATAGGAAATGAAATATATGAGAGAATTATTTAAGGATTGTAAGAATTATGATCCCCTACCTATTTTCATTTTTAGAATTTGCAAATTTTATTATATACATTTGGAACAGAAAAGGAAAAGGTTGAAAAAACAAAAACAATGAAAACTAAAGTTAATCTTTTTTATTTAAAGCTCCAAACAGAACTTGTCGAGGGAAAAGTGTTTTGAAGCTTTAAACAAAGTCAATTAACTGAACAACAAGAACCGGTTTCATTCCGATCAACTCACTTAGACCTCTATCGTCAATTAGTATAATGGCTATTAAGTCTAGAAATTTTTTATATACAATATTTCAAAAAATCCATACAAGTTTGTAAGGTTCTTATGCCTTTAGTTAATCCACATGCGATAGCTGTAGAATCACCAGGAATTTAAAGTTTTCAAGTGCACCTAAGCCTAATTTTTCTTAACGTAACAGCCATATTTCTTTACATTTGATACTTAACAGAAACTTTTAATTTTGTGCATCGAAAAATCTGCCTTTTTGCCTGCGGACTGAATTGCTTATTTTGGAGTAGAAACTCTAATTTCAATTGTAAAAATTGACTTTTTAATTGTTTTAACTGGTGTTTCATGTTTTACTATAACTTTCAATTTGTAATAAAGAAAGTTTGAGTTTTTATACATTTTTGCCTTGCCGCGAAGTGAGAACTATATTAATTGAATGCGAAATATATATCTGATGGAATTGAAATTTGAAGAATAAGTATTTCTTATTAGCAGCAAATATTATCGCCAGAGTCTGTCTCTGACAGAAGAGAATGTTTACGTATAACGCATGCGCATTAGGCAAATGGCGAAATACTGAATCGTCTGTGAAAAACTGTTTCTTTTATTTGTTTAATTTCTTTTATAAATCATTTAAGATTTATTACAGTATTTGAATACACATCAGATTTTTTATATATATATATGAAAGGAGGCTTAACTATGCAAGATGAGTCTTCATTTACTTAATGTAATTTTGTATAACATTTCTAATATTTTAATCCTTGTAAATTATAATTAATTTTAAAAAAAGTCAATTTGTTTCCAATCCTGCATTCTTTCGTTTTTTATTCTGATCTTAGTACGCAGCACATACGAAATTTGGCGACTTTTGGCGATTCATGCGTAATGGGGTGGGATCAAAAGGATCATTTTGGTGCTAGTGAGAATTCTTAAAATTGCTGCAAAGGCGTATACTAGGAATTTACGAGATTTATTTCGTTATTATAAATTTTTACAATTTTTGCATGGTACTTTTTTTCTAATTTTCTATTGGACAGTATTAAATGATTAATTATTATTTATTCATTTATCTAAACGTTTTGGTATTACTGCTTTAAAGCATAATAAATAAAATAACATTAGAATAAGAGGCTATAACCCTTAAATTACAGCTTGCTTGTGTAAATTTATTTTATTAAGCCATCTGTATATGTGTAAATATTTTACAACATTATATATATATAATATATATTATACATTATATATACATATATGAATGTATATATGAATTGTAAAAATATATATTATAATAATTTATATTATATATCATAGAGATAAATTTAATATATATAGGAATATATAAAATCATTATTATAATAAGTAATATACTATCAAATATGTCATAATATTATATATCATCGACTGTATATCTGATTGAACAGTGATGATAACCGAAACAAATGATTCAACGCATAAGTGAGGATAGAGAATAATAGAAGTTAATAATCCTGAGAGAATGGATGCTTTGCCGTGGACTTTGGGAAAAGAATATTAAGTATTAAAAGTATTAAAAAGTATAAGTCGCATTACAATAAATAGGTATATTGATCATTTACAACCTGAAATTTGCCTTACATCCATTTCATGATTTAAACGATTCGACATTATTTCAAACAAAGTAAATATTTAAGAACAAAAATCAGAAAGGTTTCGGATTTTAAATTACATCCAAACGGACGTTTTTTAAACATTTTGTGTGTTGCCTTTATTTATTAAATATCATGGTCTTCGCACTTAAACAATAAAATTTAGTTCAAGAGAAATATCGCAAAATAATCTTAAATTGAGCATATATTTAAAATTTCCGATACACAGTTTCACGCGCTGGAGATAAAAATGTTTTTCTATACAACGTTGCCATTGTTCGCTTTGAAATGTTTCAGTTTATTAATCAAAAATTCGTTTAAGTTTTACAAAATATGAAATCGATATTAAAACAAATTCCAAATGCCCATATTCGCAGTAGTATTTCGTCATTCAAATTTGAATGGCTCTAGGTACCGTCGTTTTATTGCAATGGGAGAAACATATATACATTTATGCACATTCTTCATTATTTAATTCATTTAAATATAATACAGGGCGATGATATTTAGTGACAACAATCTGAAAAGTGAACCGACATTTAATGTTTCCGACGCAAAATCGCAAAACGAAAACAATAGTCGTTCAGGGACAACCCCCCCTTGGAGTAATAATTTAAATGGTTTAATGAGTTGTGTCTTAAAGCATTAAACATTACCTGTTATGAATTATACAACAGGAGAACTATAAAGAGATATTAAAATTTAACTAGAAATATTATACTAATTGTAATCAAATATTAATTTAAATTAGCTTGAAGTGCATAAGAAATCGTGAAATAATTATATTTATTTTTGTATTTCACAAATATGCGAGATTTCATCCACCTTGATTTCCTTGTATTTCCAGTTTCATCGAATCAAATTAACATTCCAGTAAATTTAATGAATATTACGAAATTTCATCCCCTTCGTGTTCCTGATATCTCCAGGTTTAGTCGACTCAAATTAACATTCCAATAAGTTTAATTTATTTCCTGATTAAAAATTCTCACTGATATCCAGTTCAAAGTACGGAAAAGGAAATTCTAATTTACTGCAAGGAAAAATTCTCTTAAATATGCTAGAGTATTTAGATAAACACAGATACTTCTACTTTAACTTAGAATTCTTTCCTTTCGATATTATTTGACAGTATTTAAACATATGTTGAAAGGAAAAAAAAACAATCACATGTTAAATTATTTTTTTCATACATTACGAATAAAGTATTGGATTATTTCGCAAATACGTTATATCCAACAAAACCTGCAACACCAAAATAGATTATTTAAAGTAGCTGAAATAGCATTATCTCCATCAATGCATGTTTAATGGATTGAAACCCAAGATAGTTCCTGTGTCAAAATACAGGATGTTTATAAAGTCCCGGACCCATTTTGATGTTTAATATCTCATAAAATAATGAAGATATAAACAAACTTATGGAATTTATTGATGGAATAACTTATATATTTTCCTTTTCAGGTTTGAATGTCTTTACTTCTGTAAATATCGTCTGCGCATGTCGTTAATTTCAGATAATTTCATTTTCCAGTCTAAATATCTGTACTTTTCTAAATATCCCGTCTGCTTATTTAATTGCATTTTCTCTCTTTTGTTTTTGGCAACTATTGCAATGTTATGTTTAAACACCGTGAGGCACAAAGGGATTCCCCAAAGGTTAATGTGTGGTGTGGACTAATGCACGACCGAGTCACTGGGCCTTTTTTTTTTACAAGAAAGACGGTCTCATCAGTCGTAAACTTAAGACATGTTGGAAAACTTCGTATTTCCACAACTAGAAGAGCTTCAGCCACATGTCTTTTTGCAACAAGATGGCGCACCACCTCATTGGGGTACAATCGTTAGTAGTTCTTTGAATGACCATTTTACAGAAAGATGGATTGGGCGAGAAGGTCCAATTCCTTGGCCACCCAGATCATCTGATATAAATCCGCTGGACTTTTTCCTTCGGGGATTTGTAAAGGACAACGTTTACAGGAGGAAAGTGTCGAACATGGATGACCTAAAAGCTAGAATTACAACCGCAATAGCCTCTGTGGAGGCCGACATGCTTGCCGGTACCTGGCGTGAAATTGAATATCGACTTGATATTCTCCGTACGACGAAGGAGGCAGACGTTGAAGTTCATTGTCAAGGATCATGAAACTTTTTGAGTCTATCTAACCGTTTATGTTATTAATTTTAATCTATCTTTATTATTTTATGAGTTATTAAACATCAAAATGGGCCCTGTACTTTATAAACACCCTGTATTTTATTTTTACTCCTTGTATGCTTCGAAGGCATCAGTGTAATGCAAAATCTCAGATTATGGTGAGCATGAAACAAATAATCTGACTAAACATGCCATAACAGAAAAGTTGAAAGTTTGTATGGGTATACCATACTTCTATAAAAATGCCCCTTAGTAGAAACTTTTCCCGTTGATTTGATTCCGTGAAAAATTTTGTTGCAGTAAAAAGGAAAGTAGGTGAGAGAAATTGCAGCATTGAGAAACCTACTGCCACTCTAGTTTTGATCAGAAAGAAACAATGGTGCCATGTATCGTGAAAGCTTGCACAATATTTCTAAGTTATCCTTCCCATCCCGTGCGAAAGCCCGTATATGATCAGATGTCTTAAAGTGCAGTCCTTGAACAGCCCAGTCACAGTTCCTTTTAGCTCATCAAATTCAGGACAGCATTGATAAAGGAGAAGTACTGAAGACATAATTTTCGATCGCAAATATAAGGAGGTCCACAACTAAAGTTTAGTATTGGGCCTGTCACAAAAATCTTGCATGAATATCTGCAAATGTGTAAGTTCTGTTCTACATAGATGTCAAAAATACTAAAGCTAGACATGAAAAGGTTTAGATTGCTAATTCTTTTGAAATACTAACAGCAATAAATATTGACAAAAGTGCTCCTTGTTTACATCTACGCCCCGGTGGCGCAGCAGCACCACAGGTCCGGGGTTCGATCCTCGGCCTGGTCAAGCTTGACTCAGTCTTTCATCCCTTGACGGGGGTCGATAAAATGAGTACCAAGTTAGCTTGGGGACTAAACACCGGGGGTGCTGTAACAGGCTGACCGCTTGTCCAGGCAAAGATGCACAAGCACCTCGGAGTCCACGGTCTAGAAAGCAGATATTATGGCACTACCGGCTATGGCTCTCTAAGGGCTGTTTGCGCCGCCGAGTTTTGTTCAGTTTAGTGAAGGGGAGTACAACACAAGATTTCCATATGGACTCACCATCGAGGTCTGCTTAAGTAAAATAGATTTGAAACCATGAAGAAAATATTCGAAAAAGTTTGCTAAACCTTCCCTATTATAACTGAAACAGCCAAGAGGGTAAATAAATTTTTGCTTACCGGGGCCCGAGTAAAAACTAATAGTAAGCTAAAAAGGCTGCGTACCTAGCATATAAATTTAAAAGGGTTTTTTGAAATCTAGTGTTATAAGGTATTTCTCCGGCCTTCTTAGCATGCCTTCGTGGTGTAGTGGTCAGCACGTTCGTCGTGTATTCGAGAGGTTCGAGTCCTGGCGAGGGCATGCTCATTTTTCATAGCTTTTGCTTTCAAAAATACCTAATGTCTCTACAACATTATTCTTTTGAATCCAGTTCACATTAAAATAGATACATTTAATACAGAGTATCGACAAATGGACCTAAAATTATTGCTTAACACATATAACAATTCTTAATAATCTTTTTAATTCTTAATAACTCTGAAAAATTGGATACTGTATTCCCAATCTCGTGTATATATTGCGATTTCATTAGTAGAAAAACGAAAAATCTTTCTAAAGAGCCTTTAATTTTTTATTTCAACATTTTTATGCGTTGCCGTGAAAAGGTTTACTTTTCTTTCTTTGCAAGTAGAAAAAAGATAAAATATCAATGAGACATCCTTCCTAGAAGCTTTGATTAGACTATATTCATCATTATGTTCATTGGAATAATATGCTTTACATAGCCCGTTCTAGAATCTGATATCTTAAGTATCGAATTATTTAAATATTGATGAAAAGTACCGATATTTTAATCATTCCTAGGCAAATTGACATATTTGCTTAGGAATAAAGATATTCTGATCTATAAGCCAATAAGTTTCAATCGAATTGATAAATTTAATAAAACCTTAAATTATCAAACAGAAGGCAACTTAACACACAATTACGTATAAACGGTATAGATATTTTTTACATAAATATAGTAAGAAAAAGAAAAAATGTGTTAAAAAATTGAGACAATTATTTTATGAAAAAAATTTTAAAATAGATGAATTCTTTGCTATCATGCTGTAAGGTCATTTGGCGCGCCTATGAGTAAGTGCATTTTTAAAACATAAAGTACAATCGACGTCTATAGGCAATAATAAACTAAGGATAAACCTCATAAACTAAGGATTAAATACTTAGTTTATGAGGATTCCTTCTACAAATTTAAAATGTTATGTTTTTGAGAGAAAGCTATAAATTGAGTGTAAACTATAATTCAGTTTTAGATTTTAAGTATTTTTAATTAGTTTAAATTAGTTAGTTTAAGTTAAAAAATTATAAACTAGTTAGAATTAGTTAGTTTTAAATTTTAAACAGAACAATTTATAACACATACGTAACACATGAATAAAGATTACTAAAAAGTACATTTATAGGGCATTTGGACTTGCTGTAGAGAAATCTACAGGAAAATGAAGCAAAGCATACATTCGACACTTGATATCTTCCTAAGGAACTTAGGTATGTGAAACATTAGTAAATGTAGAAGACCAGAGCTGTCAACTCTCTTGAGCCCCATGAGGAGAAAATAAAATTGAATATCATGTGTACTGTAATTTTAACTAGTTAAAGACTTTAATCTATGCTCGGCTTATCATGTGAACAGCCGAGAGGTGATCAGAAGACCAACATAGTCATAGCTTTTCCGTTCTTCCATTAAAAATTTGAAATCTACAAGGGATAACTTGACGGCCTATAAATATCTTTAAAAGCTAAGCTGTCGTTTAACTGTCCTGTGCCCGTTCGTGACTGAAGGACTGTTTCGATCGGTACTTCTCTTTGAAAAACTAGTTATGATCTAAGCTTCAGTCCCTTCTGATTATTTAGCGGCTGCAAAGATAAGAGAGATAAGCAATCGTACTATGATTCCGGCTTCATATTCTGGCAAACAGTCTGGTTGTAGGACATTACCATGGTTTTCTCAGTGCGTAACGTGAATGTTAGACATTTTTCATAAGAAAGACCTTTCAGAAAACAACTCTTCCCTTAGACAATAGTCCTAGTGTGCTGTGACATAATCCAATACATGTAATTAATTCAGCTTCGTTGTGTAGTTGGTAGAAAGAGAGAAGTATACAGCTGCAATATCATTTCAAGTTTCCGAATTGTATAACTAAAAGGATTATTACTAAGTACATTTATATTCATGAGTTTCCATTTGATTGAAAACTGGATAAATTCCATGTGATACTGAATTGTAAAACGTCTTGTGTCAATTTACCTTTAACATGAAAATTTAATTCAGTTATTTAAGCACATAGAAGAGTGCTACAGACTCAGCTATACAGTTCAAATGGTTACATGCCCTTGATGTATTTTCGACTTAACAATCGTGTTAGTTTAACAAAGAATTTATTGCAACGCAGTCTCCCCTGTTTAAAGAAAAACCTATACATTAATCTATGTGTAGTATTATAATTGTCCATATATATATTAACAAATATTAATTTAGATATATACCAAAAAGCAACTAATTTCTTCCTAATTTCATGAGTTCTTTTTATTACTTATTTAGTTCAATTAGTTATTTATTATTTTCCCTGCTCAGTAACATATGCATAACAGTAAAAATTGAAGCTCTTATTCTCGTACTCTTTTAATATTTCCCAAACCCGAATATTAAACTATCAAATACGTATCTCTTGAAACAATCTTCTGATAAATAGGAAACAAGAATAAGAGAAATATATTCGGTTGAAATTCTGATTATTCGATAAAATATTCGTGTTTACCTAAATAGGAAAACATGCAATCAAAATACATTGCACAGCAGTTGGTAAGAAAATTTTCGTTCAAGATAAATAATTCTATCAAAATTCCAATATGCATTTTAATATCCGGTCTGTTTGTTTTGTGCCCTGACTAATGTCGGGAGGAAGTCAGGAGAAAGATTCGATTACGAGAGAGAAATAAAGGATACTTCTGACGAGTGTTCTTTCGCATAATTTGGGAAAAGATGTCTTAAAATTAAGACTGGTATTTTTGATGCATTTTCAAGCGTTTTGGACAGCACTTGTTACCGCTAGTTGGGAAAATCATCTGTATAATTTTAAGAGAAGCGAAACTCAAAGAATAATTGAGAGATTCGCATTACGGAATTCTGATTTTCTTACTTTTGTTTTCTCTTACTGTACCCGAAAACTAAACTTTTTATGTAATTTCAGTTTTTTTTAAAAGAGAATTTTGTACTTTCTCCTTTCTAATTTTTGTAGTTATTTTTGTAGTTTTTTGTCTTATATATTCGTTTCTAGCACATAATACAAAGATTTCATTGAAACGTTTCTTTTATCAAAAATGTCTTTTAATAATTGGAATTAAATTTCTCTCTTAAATTAAAATTTTCTTTTTTAATGACTGAATTTAAATTAAATTTAAATACTAGCTTCGTAGTATATATTCCGCAACAGATGTCTATTAATGTCAGTTTCTTTTTATATACAAGACGACTTAAAGAAACGGCTAGTTCAGAGGAGCATGCTAGAAAAGTGAAACGCAGTTATTTAAAATTAAATAAAGCTTTGGAGCATGAACTTAATGCAAAAATAGCATTTTATTTTTGTGTTATGTCTTTCCGGTACTTCCTGTTTCTTCTGTCAGCTACCACCAAAGTGCAAATAAAAGTTGATTTTTAACGAAGAGTTAATGTGCAGTTTAGAGAAAACGATTACTGAACTTAACCAACGACCTAACGCTAATTCTGACGGATATCTCTTGGGTTTATTACTAGTTTTATTATTTTAATCTAACTTTACGTCCATATGGTATGTCCATGTAACTTTACGTCCATTGCGTGATTGATAGGTGGTTCTCGCAGAGACTTTTGTAAATATTTTGATACATTCTTGACAGATTTTAAGGAATTTATTTATTCACAGGAGGTATTTGATCTTTTTTCTACTTTTTCTATGTATTATGGGTAAGTTTCCAAATTTTGGAAAGGTTCATTTGAAATTCAGGGACAATTTTCATATGTGATTTAACTATGCATTTTTGCTTTAGTTAATTTGCATTTTTTCTAATTCTGGATACGGAAAAGCAAGGATTTTGTTGTAGATGAGGAATTTTAGTTGACTCCGATGTATCCTCCTCCTGACGACGTTATGTCGGAGTAAATTAGATTTCTCATGTTTCTTGTTTTTTTTTTTT
>KK119791.1:153890-201759 GCA_000611955.2 Stegodyphus mimosarum
TTTTTTTTTTTTTTTTTACTATATTTATTTTTTGTGCTGTTTTCTTTTAATATTTCTTATAAGAATTTCAGAATTCTTATTTCAACATTTAAAGGATTTAAGGGTTTACTGAAATTTATTAATTATGAATTTCAGTTCTTGGTCTTTGTGAAAAATTGGTGCAAAATTTCTGTCTTTGTGCATTTACTGATCAATTTTCAGCGGCATATTGCACGAAAGTACTTGGAATGATTATATATTTTTATAAAGTATTTTGTGTTTCTGTATATATATATATATATATATACACATAGACACACACTTCGAAGAGTCATTAAATTATGACCACTCCTCGCCTACATTTAAGAGTTCACTCGGAGACGAAACCATAGCGCACACGTGGCTCATGCTAGAGTATATGTAGAGCACCCATGCACTGACTGCTCTAAGTTAACGGCCTTTCATGGTATTATTTTATCGAGTCGGATTCGTCGCGCTTCGTGCGATATCCCGGCGCAAATTGTACCGACTAGATTAGAATATTGACACATATTGACTTACTTTGATTCACACATGCACAAGCCCTTCCTTTTATATTGTAATGCCGGATCACTTCGTGATCCTCTAAGGTCTCCTTTGTCTCCACACACTGATATCCTCTCTGGGTGCTGTGGCGATGTGAGATATATATGTTATGCGCCTTCATGGCTTTATTTATCATTAATCCAGGCACATTGCGCTCTGCGCAATATTCCCAAATATTCATGTTTATCGATTTAGAATATTTAGAGAAATAACGGAAAAGCAGCTGATTTATCAAATTTCGATAAAGGCCAAATCGCTACGGCTTGACGCCTTCGAACATCGATTTCGGAAAAGGCACATTTGGTTGGCTGCTCATGAGCAACCATTGCGAGATTTTTCGAAAGTAGTGGATGGATGGTGGAACGAAAAGTCGCCGGCCAGCTGCTTCTGAGCCACGGCGCATAAATTCTAGCGGAAAATGGGAATTATTGAGTATTGTTCGCCATGACTGAATGGCTATAACAGCCAAAATCACCAGCAGCTACAACAGTCGAGAACCAGACGATGTCTCTCAGCATGCACCGCATCGTACACTGCTGCATATGGGTCCACGAAGCCGGAGCAGGAATCATTTACCTGTGCTGACGGCACGTTATCATAACAGCACTTTCAGTGGGCAAAGGAACATGGAACCAGAGAATAGTGGGAGAAAATCGCCTGTCTGACAAATCACGGTGTCTGGTCAATCATATTGACGGAAGACAGCGAGGACGCCAATTTGACACGGAAATCTGGCAGACTAGGCCGTGACAGCGGTATTATGGTGAGGGCGATTTTTTTTCTCGGAGCACATTAGAACTCATCATTTCCGTAGACCATTCCTTGTTCGATATAACAACACCATTGTAGACCAAATGCTTTCCTTCATGGCAAAAGTGTTTTTGGCGGACAATACCATTTATCACCATGTCATAAGGGCCGAGTCAACGTGGAAGAATTCCACGCTATTCTGGTGAATTCAAGTCTGGTCCTCTGAATTCATCTGAGATGAATCCAATCGAACATTTGTACTTCCACTTGGGAAACCGAATTCGTGCTGCTACGCTACCGCGTCGCAATGTTCGGGAACTACAGGATCGGTTGGTGAGTGCCTGATACCACATACTTCATATTACCTATCAACACCTTATGGAGTCAATTACCTCGCCGGGTACAGGCGGTTTTGGTTGGTACTTCCGATGGCAATAAAAAAGAGAATTGTGCCACTTGATGTTGTAACAGCTCCATATACAAAATTTCAACATTCTACGGCTAATCATTTTTGAATTTTGCTAGATACATGCGTACATACATACGCACGTATAAACTTACGAAACATGAAAAAAATCCATAACTCAGGAAAAAATTCCATTTTGAACACATTTGACAATTTTTTGGAATAAAGACTCCTTTAATTATGTCCATACGTGCGTATGTTGCGCAAAAAGAATATTTAAAGTGGATATCTGAAACCAAAATTTGAAGTCTGAAACCGAAATTTTTCGCGAGTACAATAATAGGTCCTTTACTGCATACAAAAGGTAAAAATCAGTACATTTTATTGAATCAGTAAATTCCACTTCTAGTTGCTGAAACTTTGGGTTGCTTTGGTTTTAAGTGATTACGGCAAAGCTTCAAGGGCTATCTGACTAAGCAAAGGGAAGCCTTCGTGGAGGATTTTCTAAGGGAAACTTGCTCGCATGCAACGTTACACATGGGGAAAACCACGAAATTCCCCATGCAGCCAAACTGTTCAAGGGATTGGAATCTCAGACCGAACTACCTTTGTCCAACGATTTTACCGCTCGGCCGCTGGAGGGCCCTCGAAACGTTTTGATTTCAATGACTAAAATTCCAATCTTGTTTTCTGAAAGCTTTCAAAACTCTTGCTTCTTTAAGTTTTAAAGCTTTAATTTCTATTTTGAAAACAAATGAAGATATAGTAGTCGCTTTCTTCTCTGTTTTATTTCATTTAGTCAATTGATGCACATTTTGGAAGTTTAAGGCATTTGATAGTTTAGTTACATGAACAAACTAATATGAGACAGTCTTTCTGGAAGTGGATCGAATTTTCCTATATCTGTATAGACGTGGATTTTATTTCACTTTACATTTCAAACTGACTTTGTTCCCTCTTAGGCATAACCGGTTATATATTGCTTATGTAAGCATCACATATTATGATCGAAAGTAACCAATTTAGGTTTCTGATATTACAATCTGCAGACATTTGCTAGACGAAATCCATTTATTTTCGCTCAAATTCGCAATGATGTAAACAAGGTATATTGATCCATTAGTCACATTTAGATAACCCGAACAAAACATATTACTAGTTATCTATACAACCTATCTAAAGCTTCCATTAAACCAAGTAATTCTGCTGATCTTTAAAGCACATATATCCTTCTCACTCTTGGATTTTGAAGTAATTTCCTTTTTTTACCCTCACGAAGCTGAAAATCCTGAGTTCCTGTCTCAGTCAGAACTGATAGTAATCAAGCAACAAATCAAGATTCATGGAGATTAGGGAATAGGCTATAAATAACACTGTCCGTGCCAAACCTCCTCAGGGATTCAGGTGCAAGATAAATACGCAGTGAGAAAAAGGCAAAAAATATACCACTCTTGCGCTTTTAAAAGTCGATGAAAAGGATAAACCATTAGATATAGAGGTAGGTAAAAGTCTTCCCGTCTGGCAAATGGAACAACACATTTTATAAGATTAATGGTGACTGTATATATATTTCCGGGGTATTTTCTATCTTGGGATGAAATGCATATTTCTTTGGCTAAGGTGTGACGTGACATCATGAAGAAACTAAAAATGTGCTACATTTCGAACTACAAAAGGTTTGAGAATGTATATTAAGCTGAATATACTTTATATAATTAAAGATAATATGAATCGATATCTAGAATCAAAAAATTAAAATAGAATTAGTTAAAAATAATTCAAACATAAATTTTAGAATGATATATAGTTAATATATTACTATAGAAACAACTTCCTTGAAAGAAAATGCTTCAAAAATGTGTGACAATTTTCAGGTTTCCTTTAATCAAAAAGATATCCTTTATTACATCATGCTGTACGTAAATTTAAGACACGGGAAATTATACGGTTACTTTCATTTTTATACAGATTTATATAGTTCCGCTTCTCTATTTATCTGTTTCGTTGAATATCATTCCGAAATCAATTATTGAAGTCTTGAAATTTCATGACATTTTTCAAACATACGGATCTGTAAATGCTATGTAATTTTCCATAATATTGGTTTCAAAGTTTGAAACAGATTGTATTTCATAGTATTAAATTTTCCTTTCATAAGCTTGCAGAGTCTTGTAGAATGTTTTCGAGGTCAGGAAACTGAAAAAATCCGCTTTGCCTTCATCGGGATTCGAACTCTAGACCTTCCGAATACACGCCGATTGTGTTTCCAGTTACACCAAGAAGGCATGCATAAGGGTTCGAGAAAATACCTAAAATATGCCCTCTTTTAGAAGGGGACCCAATCGTAAATACTGATGGTGGCGATTTATCTTCACCGCATTTTATTTCGGGCCCCACTTGTAAAGTTTAACTCTCTTGTGAATCTTTTAATGGGAATCTAGTACACGTTAAGCGACTTATTGCTAAGTACACCAAATACTCAGAAGGGTGTAAAATACCATTTATTGAAACCTAAGTAAGAATAACAGAAGGCACTCATGGTGCTTACATCTCCGCCAGCAGTTACTGCAATTCACTTATTGCAGTAGATCAAATGTAAAACGTAAATATAATAAACTAGTAGCCGAAAGACTATACAGAGCAAATTAACACGAAGCTGGCTTAGAACTTTACCGGCGTGTATTTCATCTTTAAGTAATTATAATGCAAGGCTGAAGTCAGGAGCTCTTATCTAAAATAGCAACCCTAGAAATGTGGCCTCAAGAGGCAGAACATGTTCTGACTTAATAATCTCACTTAAATACATTCAACGAATTTGCATTCTGGCAGGAAAACGGAAAGTGAGAAGAGAGAGTACAGATTCAAAGCTTAAAATAGCTAGTTATGCAAATTAAAGGAAACTCACGCTCTTGCTTTTAGCCATAAAACCACTCATCACAGAATTTGGATCTTTGCATCATTGGATTGATAGCAAAGGAATATTCAAAGTGAGGTTCATTCGAAGTTTCGAATATAATTTATAAATTTTGATAGTTTTTTTAAAACTGCAATGCAGTTGATACAGACGGATTTTTAAACCAAAACCAGAACTTTTAAGATAATTATCGATATTAATTAAAGATAATGGAACACAGTTTTCTGCCCTCAGATTAATCGGAAGATTTTTAATGATGATAATATGTACTTTGCATTTGTAGGTTTTGAATGATAATAATATGTACTTCGTTGCTATGATTACTTACAGAAGATCATTTTCCTGTGTTCAAAGCTGGAGATTTTCATTAATAATGTTCTTTATTCTTAACTCTGAACGATATAAAATTGCCCAAAATCATATTTTAACTACATGATTTTGAATAAATCCTCTAAAAACTAGGGATGGTTTTCAGCTTTCCTAATATTTCTGAACATACGCGACTAAAAACTAAATCTTAGGCTTCGTATGAAAATTATTTTGGGATATTAATTATATTTTAATGAACAACTAAAATGTTAGCGTAGAAACAACATATATAGTAATAAGTGCATTATATAGTACCCACCCTATATTGAACTCACTGGTTTATATATTCAGCCATTTATTACGTTAAAATTTTCATGGACGAAAACAAATACATACTAGTCAATAGAAAAGTATTATAGTAATCTCTTACAAAATTCGGTTTAGCTAAAGACTAACTTTTCAGTGCCAGAATTTCCTAAATGTACCAATCAAAGCGTTTCCTAGTTCACCCATTTAACGTGGATATGACCGTAGCTTTATTACTCAGCTATGTATAGTGCCTCAATAAAATGGGTTTAAATTGTTCCTAACCCCGTTTCCTAACTAAACCATAGGCCACTTGCGATCAGATTGGTAAACAACCATCCAGATTCTGTTCCTTTGCGAGTAGAAGCGGTGTCAGCACCGGAGGGCTCGGACTCGAGGTTCAACCTCCATCGAAAGACATCGAATACTACCAAATATTTTCTGGCCCAAATAGTTGTTGATGATAAAGAGTTACTTGAGAATTAAACGAAATATAAGGACATCGTCACGCGCGAAAATTTAGCAGGTAGTGATAAGCTGATGGCATAAGGTTGCCACTAAAAGTTCTTTAAGAGCGAAAAAAAGCACTTAGATACACATCGTAAGTGAAAGAGTTTTAGACAACATTCACGATGCATTAAACCAGAAGCAATTACAAAAGTTATGTGGTTTAGGAAATAAAACGCAGAAACTTGAATTATTTACAAATTATCACTGAAAATGGACATTGGCCGCTTCATATAGTTATCATAATTATCATAGGACTGATATTATTCTTTGATTTCCTAAGATTTAAATGGAAACTGTGAGCCAGGTGGTAGAAGAAAGCACGAAATTGTGCTATGCCGAATTCTTCAAGAATTATATTATTCCTGACGATCCACGAGAAACAGCCATTCTGTACCTGTGACACACTGATTTCAGAGTTCTTTTCCAGCACTGTACATTAGAGATGTAACCTTTATTTATCTTTTAACAAAGGCAGTTCTGTAGATGCTCTGCAAATAAGTGAGGGTACTTTCACGAATACAACTTGGTAGAAGGTGGAAGTGAAATTCTGTGTCCCATATTTTAAGATTTTCACATTCAAAATCTGTCATTTGGGATTACGTTTACAGGGAGTTGTAAATAAAATTAATGAAATACTTATAAACACTGCAATGCATTAAGAATCTTAGAATGGAAAATAAGTGGTAATTTTTAGTTGAAGAAAAAGCGAGAAATCCATTTTTATGGTGGCAATTATGAAGTGTCAGATCTACTTGACGAAGTACAGACTGTACTGTCTAGAAACGTGAGTTTTGAGACAGTGTAAGATACTGAATGAAACATTTTTTTAATTTGTTGAACGTTTAATTTACGATATTCGAAAATGAGTCGGAAAAATACTTTAGGCCTGAAAGCAGCTTAAATGCAGCTGTTTCGGACCCCACTTCGTTTAAATTAGGAATTTCCCAAACAGCTGTGTGCCATTTACTTAATCAAAGGAATATACTTGATAATGAAATAATAAAAAATCTAAATGCCTCAAAGAAACACCAAGAAGGCAAAAAACTAAAAGGCGGAAAAATTGGTTTTCTACAATGGTTTCAAACTAAAAAGTATTTCTATATCTCAAGATTTTTTTCGCTAATTTGTTAAATGCTTGCAGGGAAATTTATATGAATCGACTTATGGCTCGAAAGTTCCAGATAGAGAAACCTAACGTTTTTCATCAGAAACTGCAGGATGCGAAGGGGAATGCGGATCATGATGTAGCAACGTAAAATAGCAGTTGATTTAAGAAACTGAAGGAATAAATTTATTATTAATGTGCAGTGCAGACCCAACAATTAAAAAGACAACATAGTTATTGAGAAAAATAGAAACACTCATTTTTATAAAAGGAGCTAGTAATTTATTTTCAACTCGCCAAAGGGACTAGAACTATACATGACAAACAGAATGAGGTGTCCTCTAAGTCACTAAACAATTTTACTCTATTATTGCCAGCACCCTGTAAGAAGTAGGGCTGTAAAGTTTTGTGGTGTTTTTACACGTATATCAAAGTCTTTTCCCAACAGTTGTTAATATACATAATCTAAGGATTTGGGGACCTAAAAATCCTCATATAACAAGAACTTTCAAGCAGGGTAACGGAGTGAGATGCCGCATGACAAGATTTTAAGAACATATTCCTTCAATGAACAAAAAAAATAACATCCGATGAATAATAAAATTTTCTTACAGCTAAAGGAGCTCCAGACAGAGATCATTTTGTCATATGTCGAGGTTGTGTAACTTATGTCACGCGTCAAAAACTTTGAACCTTGCTTATAAAAGTGAAACCAGTACTAAAGGAATAAATTGTTCCATTCCCAAACAAGAAGTTAAAATTCTTTGTCTTTGTGGACACCCATTATTTTCACTGGTTTTCTTTTGAAAGAGGAAAGGGCACTAAAAAACGAAAAAAAGCTTTACTAATTAGGCAATTGTATACAGCCCACACTCCTCTGAGCTCTTTCTGAAAACATTAGCTCCTCTTTCTGCAAATTTAATTTCTAAAACTTTCTAAAATTAAACGTTAAATTTAACATTCATCGTTCAGTTTTAGGGTATTGTTAAAGTTCTTTAATGTGCTTACAGAAAAGTAGTTCAGTGAATGATGAACAAAACTGAATTTTGTGAAAATGCAAGCACTTCGGATGAGATAAGTAAGTCGATATCTCTGTCAAAAGCCATGCATATTGTAGTCTATGCAAATGGTTAGTCTCTTAAAATAAATTATAAACTGTTCTTAAAGATGTGACTTTTATGTAGAAGAAGCCTCAAAGGTTTATATTTAATGTTTCAGATATTAATGAGGGAAGTTATGAGGCTTCATTCTTAGAATATTTGTTACTTCACCGCAGTAATGAGACAACGTGTCTGAGAAAGCGATACAAGAAAAGGTGATGACATGCCATCTTCTTGAACTGAAGGATGCTAATAAACAAACTATTGGCAGTTTTTTGAATTGAGAATACGCTTGAAAAACTGTTGGTGAACAATATGAAGCAAACACTGATAGAATGTATGTTTATAAGACATAAAATGTTTTCCAAAACATAATTATAAAATTATTTAAAAAAAATAATTAATCACTAATTATGTAAATAATTTTAGTACTAATTTTTATTGATTTAGTTGTTAATTATTATTTTGCTTGAAAAATTTGTGAGGTTTATCCTAATTTTATAACACTTATTTTAAGTTTATGCACCTTTCCTATCTCTTCTAGCTTCAACTTACAATTTCCTACCAGAATGCATTTTCAGAAACGCGTTCGATGCAAATCAGTAAGAGTAGTATTTAAGTCGATGCTTCACTGACTTCCTTATAGAGCCAGAGTTTCTGACTAGCGAGCGTTTGTCTTTGGGCTACGTCTCTCTCTAAACTATTACTACGCTCGACCGTACTTCAGGCCCTTGTAGCCTACTTAATTGAGATTTAAGGGCCAACTACTTAGAATCCTGATAGCTTCGGCTATATCTTTTAATGCATTAGTTAAGTTTTAATTTTTATTAATTTGAATTCGAGCCAAGTGGAGGCTTTGTTGTACGCTCTGTAATAGGAGCTGACTATGTTTATCTTTATTTTGAGAAATAAAGGGTAATTAACCCTTCTTGAGTCTTACGACTTTGTTCATACACTTAAGCAATTATTCGCTTATCGATGTACAGGTTCCTCACATTGAGCTGTGAAATAAAAGTCTGATACCCCACAAGTTTAAAAATTATATCACGATTTGCATTACCAGCAATGTAATACAATGTAATGCATGTAATGTAATGTAATGCATTACCAGCAATGTAATACAATGTAATGCATGTAATGTAATGTAATGCATGTAATGTAATGTAATGCATTACCAGCAATGTAATGTGCAGTGCTGACATTACCAGCAATGTAATGTGCAGTGCTGACATTACCAGCAATGCAACTATTTTACTTCTAGTCACATATTATATGTTGCAAATACAATATGGAATTGTCGTATGCTCCGAACAACGATATGACGGAAACGGTTCTCCTTTTGCGTTGAAATTGTGTAACTTAAAATCATTGATCCATTGTTCTGAATACCAAACTGAAATTCTACTTAAATATCATTAAATGTTGTCACGTGTATTGTGGTAAAAAAATCATACTTTTGAAACTTTTCGATTCTTCATGAATATTTTATCACTTTTTATGCTATAATTTTCTATCCAAAGCGTGATGCATTGTGTTTTCATCAGTTCTAATTTTCCAGGTGTTCGAAACTTTATAATAATGGCTCCTATTCTTTCTGTTTCTAAAAATTACACCTCGACCGTAACTGATGAAGTTTCAACAATTTTAACGCCAAAGAACATCCACAAAATCCTAAGATCGTCTGATAAAAATATTTAAAATATGTTATGAAGATTTGTTTGAAAATAACATTTAACTGATAGGTATCATAAATTCTAAATATTTGAGTAACATTATGTAATAATGCAGTGACGAAGAGATGGTTTTCGTTTGCTGCTGATTTTAATTTAAGTTAGTCACTTCAAAATTAAATCCTTATATATATACACTCATGTCCATAAATTAAGGATAATACAAACTCAGGCAAAAGAAGAGTTATAAGCAAACCAAATTTGACTTATTTGTAAAGCTTATTTATTAAACAAAAGATAAAGAGCAAAAAAAAAGATGCTATATGTTTGACATCATTTAAAAATTAGCGATTTTTTCTCCCTGGAGCAAATTACAAAAAAAATCCCTATTTACAAAAAACCAATATTACATGGTTGGTATGATTGTTAATACATTGTATGTCTCCCAGACGATGCAATACAGTCCGTACAACGCCTAGGCACGCTGAGTATCAAATTATCGATCTGATCTTGAGAGATATTACACCACTCAAAAAAGCAATGCCCTCCGAAGTTCCGGTACACATGTAGGAGGAGGTTGACGGTCTGCATGTCCCACACGTGCTCTACTGGATTCAAGTTCGGAGAGACTGCTCGCCAGTCCATACGGGTGATATTCTCCGATTGAAGGTATTCGCTTACGATGTTTGCACGGTGATGACGGGCGTTGCCATCCATAAACACAAATTGTGCGCCCATGGCGCCCCGAAAAAACGTACATGTTGTTCCAGAATGACGTCCCGATAGATTTGGCTTGTCATGGTTCTAATTTGAACATACAGGTCAGTTCTGGAACCCAGAATAATTCCACTCCAAACGATCACTCCTGCACCACCGTAACGGTGTCGTTCAATGATGTTTTCTTGGTGGTAACGGGTACCCGGAGCTCTCCATATGAACGTCCGGCGAGAATCAGACTGCAAGCTAAACCCGGACTCGTCGGAAAAAATCAGACAAGCCCACTGTTGCGGTGTCCACAATGCATGCTCTCTACTCCAGGCTAACCGCAGGCGGCAGTGAGTTGTAGTAAGTGGAACACATCTGACAGGTCTACGAGCATATAGACCAATCTGCCCTAACGTCTGTGCACGGTCTGCCTTGAAATTGTCGTACCAGTGGCTGAAGACAGCTGACGAGACAGGTCTGAGGCTGTGCTTCGCCTGTTTCTTTTGGCAGTAACTGCCAAATACCTGTCCTCATTCGTCGTTGTAACTCTGGGGTGATCTGTGCTGTAACGTCTACTCACATTATCATCATCGTGGAATCGTCGCCAAAGCCTGGAGATGACACTCTGGGCAATTCCAAGTTCGTCTGTTACTTCCAGTTGTGTACGTCCACATTCCAGACGGCCTATAATTCTACCACGTAAAAAATCATCCAAATGCGTCCTTTATGTCATAACTATTCGATTATTGCACTGAAATGCTTATAAAGCGCCTGCGAACAATTTTACTTCTTTGCCTGTATTCCTTATATATCAGTCTCTTACACTCTCGTCATTCAGACGTACCATCGGTGTCATCTGGTTACCTCCTGAAATTTGCATGTGATTCTTGAAGATGTGTGTAGTGATTTTACAGGTGATATATTTATTTTAGAGTTCGATTTCCGAGTGACTCAGAATTATCCTTAATTTATGGACATGAGTATATATATATATACAAAGTCAAGAAAAAATTTATTAATATATTTTTGTGTTTTATATGTACTTTACATAAGGGACTAATGTGTTCTTAGAATTAATGAAAATAACTATGTATTTACACATTTTCCATTAAATCATTTCTGACATTCTAATTTCAAAGAAATTAGTGTGTTAAAAATTTTGTTATTATCGAAGAAAATTATTCTGCATTAAATTGTCTGTTAATGTTAATTTCATAATGCGTTTTGAAAGATTTCGTTAAACATTTCGCATAAATGTAGCCTCTTGCTAGTGGATTGGGAAGATGCGTCTGCTAATTTTACTAATTAAGAATTTAAGAAAAGGGTGCATTTTCTTTGCACATGCCAGTAAATAGGATTCATTTGAATTATTTCGAAAGATGCGGAAAAAAACAGCATATATTAATGAATCATTTAGAATTTCCTATAGAATAACGTAGACGATCTTAGAAGACTGGTTTTAAATATAGTGAGATATAATTTTCGCGCATGTCTTGTCAGAAATACTCTTTATAAACGTTTCAAGGATTTTAATTAAGATGATGATATTTTGCAATAAAATTCCTTATAGCGAAAATGAATAAGTTAATCTCTTTAAACATAAATAAGATACAAAAAAGGTATGAATTGCAGTTAAGCTTTGCAAACTAAATATAAAATAAACATTTCTATAATGAGGCATATGTCCTACTTGTTAGAAATATAGTTCTTATAATTAGTCCTGCAAATTATCGTAAATTTCAGTAGACACGTGACACGTTATATATTATATAACTATAAATTTGATTCAATTAGACATAATATAAAAAGAAATAATAATAAAATAAAATCTGAAAGTTCTCAAAATTTACATTAAGCTCAAATGGGCGTTTTTTCAATTTACAGACACATAAACGTTTCGAACGCTTTTGAGCTAATTCCACATTGAACCAATAGTATTTTAAAAGAGGATATCTTAAGAATTAACAATATACACTTGCGGACGCTGGAGATAAAAATTTATTATTCTCTACAGTGTTGCCACTCCTCACTTTGAAATCGTTAGGTTTTTTTAATGCAAAATATGGATAGAAAATAAAAGAAATTCCAGATTCCAAATTCGGGTTTCCGGGTGCCCATGTTCGGGTGGAGGATAATGTCATTCAAAATTGGATGCGATAAACATACATACATTCGCAATGCAATAAACATACATACATTCATGTAGATTTTTCATGACTTAGGTTCTTTGAATATAATATAGGGCTGTAATATTTGGTGGCAACAATTTGAAAAGTGATACGCAGTTTATAGTGATTTCGAAGCAAAATGCTATTGCCAGATTAATAGCCCTTTAGGACTAAGGTTCATTTAGGCTAAAAACTAAAGAAACCAATTATTAAAAATTGGGCTAATTTTTTTAACTATTTACGTTTCTTAAGTTTTTGCAGTTTGAAAGATAAATTGTAAAACTCATAACCCACTAAAATCGCCTTTAAATTCTTTATTGCTATCAGTCGAGAATTTAAAATTTGCGATGTTAATATGGTATATTTGGTTCTATTTTCTCTCATCATCAGTTTAATTCGCTACAGGACATCAACAACGACAGTTTCTCTCTTAGGTGAATGTTTAATCGCTGTATTATATTCCTGCATTTTTAGTAGCTTCTTTATCTTCGGGATAAGTTCTTTAATGAATACAGTAGTTCAAGGACCAAAGTTATTTGGCAGTTAATTCACACGTCGATGCATTTACTTTGAAATTCGTTTCTTTTAGAAGTGTATAATTTCTCGCACATATTAGGTATGCTCATCAATCGCCCTACTAGCAACTATTATGTCATCAAGGTAGATGAAGGATAATCTGCTTAACATATATAACTTAGATGTATGTACCTCTGGAATGGGTTTGGAGTCTTAGAAGCAGGAGGCTCAGAAAAGGACATATACCTGATTTTATGATAAATGATGATTTCGACGTATTATCAAGCTCGTACTTACGTAAAAACATCCAGAAGTTAAATTAAGCGTGCTCTTAGTCGTTCTAACTTTCCTAATTGTTTCCTCAATTGTGGGTTGAAGACAAATTAGGTACTTGAGTATGCCATTTAACTTTATGTAATCGGCAGCGAACCTCCACGATTTATAGTCTGCCAATAGTAAATCATTCTTTTTCCGATAGAAAACCATTAAACTCGATTAGGGACAACTTGTTTGATTAACAATCGTATTTTAAACATGACCTTACTACCCTTTTCTGAGATTTTCTCTTTAATTTTATCTCACATATGAAGTTTTCTGCGAAATAGATTACCATCTGTATCTATTTCCAACGTGACTTCATACTTTAGATCAGTGTGGCCTCTTATTCCTTTTGTTGGCCTTCGTACTGGAAAAAAATGTTAATTGAATATTTAGAAAAACAAAAGACCGTTCTTACTGCTTTAAATAAAACAAGCCGTGTAAAACAGTCGCTAGAGGATGTGAACTAGCTGGCGAACCTGCGCTGTAGGGAATACAGAAGAGCAGATTTAGCGAGAAACCGCTTACATTAGCAAATGCTGTCCATCAGATGACAATTTCTTTTATTTCTAAAGATGGCAGCATCTTACAATCTTTATTTCTCCTATAAACGCCACCTCGATAATAAGGCATTAGCAATAGTGATTTATATCTGATTTATCGGGCAAGCGCGATCTTTAGCTCTTTTGCCTTTATTAGCACTTAACTTCGCTAGAACTGTGGGGTAGCGACGAGTGTGAGAACGGAAGTATGGAGGCGAAGAAAAGGGGGTAACCATTTGTTAGCAGGAGAAAATGCGCAGCAACGCTGTTCGACTAGCAGTCAATGTTGAATGATGGATCTTCGTGAGAGTCAGTTCGAAGTATGCAGGGTTACATGTCATGTGATGCAGTGCACCAATGGGGGAGATCGCTCAGAGAAAGCTGTTGGTGGTTTGTGGATCCCATTTCAGTCTTGCGAGTGAAGTTGAGAATAGTCATGTGACTTCGATAATAGCCTCATTCTACGACCGTTATACACCGTGGCGTACATGTTTCCATTTTCACTTTTATTCAGTATTACGTAAAATGGCGTAACTAAAGAAATGACGTGTTGAAAACCAGAAACGGCAATTTCAGTCCATGTGGCAGGAATGTTACTTAATGAACATAATGGAAAAACACAGCGTATTATATATTCTCAAGTTTTAAGTGTTTCAAAGGAGTATAATGTGAGCAGACATTACACCAGTTTGCACAAATCAAAACACCATCAATACCAGGAGTTGTGCGTTTAATGATTTGAAGCTGAAACTAACTAGACTGAAGAATATCTTCAAGCAACCGTCAAACACTGCTGATTTGAAGGCATTTTATGTGGTATCTTTAGAGCTAGCTAAAAGTAAAAAGTCTTTTAGCGATGGTGAGTTTATTAAAAGATGTGCTATAAAAATGGCATGTTCATTTGGACATAATAAGATAGCTAGAAATTGTGAAAGAGGGTCCTTGTCCTATCAGACAGTAAGTAGAAGTATAATGATATGGGTAGTGAAATTTCAGATACTCTCAAGGACATTTTGGAAAAATGTGAAATTTACTCTCGAGCTCTAGATGCCACCACAGATATAGCTAAGTGAAGACAATAAAATATTATTTTTAAGGATCATGGATCGCATTAAATAACGCTGACAGATTTCTTATCAATGACTAAAGCTTCTCATTTCCTTCCACCAGATCTTGCAGGTCATGAACTGGTGGCGCTGCCTCTTTTTCCTTGTCTTTAATTTACGCACACCTCCAACTGTCTTCGCTTAAAAATAATAAAAACAATAAATGAGGAATTTGAAATTCATGAAAGAAATTCACGGAAAAGGAGCAAAGCCTTCGCTGGGACTTAAACCAGGGACCTCTCGAATACGCATCGAGCATGCTGAACACTACATGACGAAGGCATGCCATGAAGGCGAGAGAAATACCTTATATACTCCCCCTTTTAAAGGACGACTGTGGAATAGACGACCCAATCACCAAATCCTGGTGATGGAGAATCATCATCCACCACCTTTTAAGTTCGGGCGCCCCTGTAGATTTATTAGGTTTTTTTTAGAGCGGGAGGCATGAAAGATGAGAAATGCCCTCGCCGGGACTCGAAGGACTGACCTCTCGAATACGAGACGAGCGTGCTGACCACTGCACCACAAAGGCATGTGAAGAAGGCGGGAGAAATACATTGCAACGTGAGCTCGAGAGGCAGATATACTCTCTGTCTACAATCCGAAAACCTCAGTTTAAATACTCTTCAACTAATTTGCATTCTGGTAGAGAAACGGAAAAGAAAGGGGACAGTAAAAGGCTAAATTATAAATATCTGTTTAAACCTATAATACTTAATACCAGGATCACACCGACTGCTAGCTTCATTTGATCTCTCATGGCGTACACAGAAAACTGGTACGTTTCAACCAGGTTTTCTGGCATTTCTCTAAGTTGAAAAATTACAGAGGCTAAACTAAATCGGTCGATATCCACCGGCATACTTAGTTATGGATGTGAGGTGCCACTGTTTGAAACCTAGAAACCGTGATGTTAATCTCTGGATCGATGAAAGATACTCAGGGGAATTATTGGCTCATCTTGATCTTTTAGTAATTCCAGAAAAGATTCTTGAGTTAGATTATCTCAATATGACAAAGTAATGAGAGCTATTGGCATAAGAGAAGAGATGCCTACTGAGGTTCTGTTTGATAAGGGAAATCGGCTCATATTCACGTTACACATGGGAAAAAATACTAAAAGCAATAATGCAGCTAGTCTTTGTTCGAATCCAAGTCAGGTACCCACGTTCGAACCCAAGGAACTACAAATATCGAGTGGCCTTACTTACTCGGTTACTTACGGTGCCCAATAGCGAAGAATGTTTAAGTTAAATTCTTTTTCTTATTTCCTTGCCCTAAAGGTTGCAAAACCGTGCGATAACAGAAAACAACCAAGCAAAACAAAGAACAAAAGGTGAAGTAAATTTTAATGATTTAATTTTCAAGGTAAAACCCGCCTTCAAGCTTTGACTGAAACCCAAGTGTCACCAGAAACTATGTTTAAAAAGTTAATATATGTTCAAGTAATTCAAAAGCTGGTGCATCTGCTGCACCAGCTTTTGAATTTTTTGCATGGATAACTGCTCTGATTCTGTTTGGAAATCGAGTCTACATGCTTCTGGAGCGCACTTACGGCAAGTGAATACCATAGATTGGCTGCGCAGCGTTTTACATATTGTAAATTAGATGGAAGAGGAGAGTCTTGTCGGATGCGTCTTTAAACTATGTCCCACACATTTTCTATGAAATTTTCTATGTTCAGCGACTCTTGAACACTTCTGGCACTATGTATAGTTGCATTATCGTCCGTGAAGTATCCGTCGCCATCAGGGTAGAAATGCAATATGGCAGGGTGCACTTGATCAGCCAGTATATCTGGGTATCTCATGGCTCTTTGTTTACCCTCGAATAACACAAGCTCACCACTTCCCACCAGACTCTTGCACAATGCGAGCAAGGCAAGATGGATTCATGGCTTAATGCGTTCTCACCAAATTCGAAGTCTTTGATCAGTGCAAAATTAGGTCTAGTAAGATTCATCCGTCTACATTACCAGTTTCCAAAGCTCAGATGTCCAACGCCTTCTTTCCCGACACCACTGCAAAGAATTCTTGCATGTCGGACAGAAATGAGTGGTTTTCTCACTATGTATTCCTATCCTCTGTAATTCTCTAAGCATGATTCGAGCTGAAATCTGTTGGGAAGAGCACTGTTTGGCTTTTTGCGTCAGTTGAAGCGCTGTAGAGTGCCTGTTCTGATTTACAATTCATCGGAGACGCCGCCGATCACTCTTTTGGGAAACTGTGCTCGAACCGAAGTTAAGTCTCCTAGAGGAAGACTGTGGGTTCTGATTCCAACTTTTAGAAACCTTTGATATGTCTGCTTTTAAGAACCCACTGAGATTTGCTGTCTTCAAAATCGAAACCTCTGCTAAACGAGTACCAACAATGAGCCCTTTTTCAAATGGTGAAAGATCTGCCTTTTTTCTCATTTTATGTTATTCATCGCAAAAAGCAGTCTTACACCTTACTTATACTACCATTCTAACCACGTATCGCCCACGTTATAAACAAATTCCCATATTTCATCCCTAGCACGTATTCAAATAAAAATATCAAAGGTTCTAATTAATTGTCCAATGGATGTAAAAAGCGATAGCGGCAAAAAGTTCTCGTTCAAAGTCCAGAACTCAAGGCTTAATAGCTGCTTTGCATTCTAATGTATGCAGACCAAAGTAGAAGTGACAGTAAGTGTTCCTAAGATAATTGTAGATAACTATTATTTTTTATTAATAAGCTTGAATGAAACGAAAGACACTTAAATATGTTTAAAACAATGAAGGAAAAAATTAATGATGCATTGTGGAATATATTGCCAGATTATGTAATCATCCATGCTTTATAGAGTGTTAATCAGATTACAACAAGTAAATCGGTAAGCGTTGTTATTTCATGTATAATGAATTATTTAAAAATAATAATTCCCATATAAAATTTATTTGAGTATACTATCTCATTCTTTTTATTTTTTTAGCATTTTTCTGCTGAGTTTTAATCGAAAAACATATAGCTCAACCCAGTTCCGGTTCTGCTCTAGAAACCGCAGTTTAAACACAAATAGCCTCGAATAATTCACTTTAGTTTCTCCGAAAACCAGTTTTCATAAAATAATAAATCGTTTTACATACTACTGCACATGATCTGATTTTGATTTATATATGTATACATGAATACGATGGCAAGTGTTTTTTTTTATAAATTATGTGTAATTTGCACCAATTTATTTTACTTTTTGCTTTTGAAGGGTGATTGTTTCTAGTCTACTCCATACTAACACATATTCAAAACTGGCAAAAAATATAAGAAATGTATTTTATTGATATTAAATACACAGACGTTTTTATATTATATAAATATTTGAGAACAGGAACTTGTAAGGTGTAGATTCATTAGAGTTTTCATTTTTTTTAAACAAAACACAAGAAAAATGAGCAATGTCCTCACCGGGACTAGATCATGGACTTCTCGAAAACGTACTGAGTATGCTACCGTTACGCAACGAAGGCATGCTGGAAGGCGGGAGAAAATACCTTAAAGTACAGATGATAAACTATTGACATTTCACTGATGGCAACATCCTTTCGTTTCGCTGAAAGAACGTTTTAATATTGCTTAATGTTGTAAAAACTATCGTTCAGTTTTTCCACAAATATGCTCCTTAATTCAATAAGAACTTATTCACGATTTACCGTATATACCCGCGTATAAGTCGACCCCCCACTTCCGAAATTGATCGAGAAACTTCGAAAAATTCTTTTTAAGTACTACATTTATTCAAAATCATCTGAGGAAAAAAAACGTAAATATACGATAAAAATACATTGGTAAATAAAGAAAATCAAAATCCTTCAACGTCCGATTCATGGTCAGACTCGCCAAATATTTCATAGAACTCTTCTGTCGTCATTGGCTCGTCATCATACATATTTTCACTCTCGAACTCTGTATTGTTACAATCACTACTAGAGCCTTCATCGTCATTTTCACTTTCAAAAACAGCATCATCTTCCGTGCCGTCTAGTTCGTTGCTAATACAACATTTTTTAAATGATTTTATAATCATTTCAGAGGGTATTTCGTTCCAAGCATCTTTAACCCACTGAGCAATTAATGTAATATCGGGCTTTTTAATGTTGCCTCCCTTTGTAAGTGTTGGTCAACCGAAAGTAATCCACTCTGCCCAATATTTTCTAACATTTACTTTGAAGGGCTTATTGAGGCAGACATCTAGGGATTGAATGACGGATGTCAATCCTCCCGGAATTACGGCCACAGTCGTTTTTAGGTGTTTTGTCACTTTTGTCACACCTTCAGAAAAGTGTCCACGAAAAGAATCGTATACTTAGAGAGAAGGTTTTTTGAAAGCTGCTCCCGGTCTTTTATCTCACACATTTTTAAGCCAATCGACATATCGCCAACTTTTGTATTGCTCGATATTGATCGGTTGTTCGGGGCCGAAAATTCTTTGGTTTAATCGAAACTTACTCTAGTTAAAGTATGAAACTCTGTGATTAGTTCGTCACATAATTTAAGTCATGAAATTACTTCAAGTAAGTTACTTATTTGATAAGTCGTCCAGTTTGAGTGCGGGAAGAAAACAACTGCATTATATAAAGAAATTTTTGAACTTCCGATTCTTTTAATTTTTTTATGGCCCCGCGTATAAGTCGACCCCCCCACTTTGAAGTATTTCTTTTTGTCCAAAATACCTCGACTTATACGCGGGTATATACGGTACGTTATCTTAAAATAGAATGGCCTATTATCAAAAGAATAACTAAAATCAAAAATGAAGTTTTTATCCAAGCCTGTGATTAGAATTACTTGCTATGTAAACTGTTTCTTTAATTTCCTTTTTTTTTCTAAAACTTGTAATGTAATTTATGAATTCTGTGATTATTATCATAAGTTGCAATTCGTGTATTGTAGTAATTGTTTCAGCTAATGCAAGTACTTTATTCTCATTACTATCAATTAAGTTAATTGAGTTTCATTAAAACGGTCTTTCAACTGAAGGTTCTTTACACGCAGATAACTTCTTTCGGCACGAAGCATCTAGTCTCACAATATCTTGTTTCGACTCTAACCTTTCTCAGTTTTCTCTAGAAGTTCGTAATTAATTCAAGGCATCAAATGGAATTCAACCATTAATCCTTGAGAAACGACAGCTCGTTTATGTAGAAAAACGTCTTCTAATTGTAAAACATTTATCTGGGTTGGCGAAGAAACAGGAAACACTTCCGTCTTGGTTCAAAAGAACAAATCAAACAGAAAGAATCTTTCCGGAAACAATTCGTTTCATCCGGAAATTTGTTTGTATTGAGTTCTTTACGTTGTGTTTGCGCAATACATCAGTACTCTAGAATATTAAGATGTTTTCAAAAATACCTTTCTAGTAATGGAATTTTTAGCAGTTTTTCTTCTGTTTTGTGGGCTGTTATGGATACGATTATATACATATCACTAGCAAATTCAACGTTTATATGCGTCCTGCTCTCTTTATCTTTACACTGTATTGATCACTACTAACTAAAACGCAGAAATCTGATTATATGTTTTTTTTCTTTTTATCTATTTTGTCATTTTGTGCATGCTTACTATTAGTTTTTTATTTCATTTTACTTTCGTATATGAAAACCACGTTATTTAATTTTTGCAAGCATTTGGTAACAAATTACCAGATTTACTCTATGCCAAATAAACACAGAAAATAGCTAAACATACTTCTAAATTTGAAAATAATACTGGGCTGTAATTTCTCTTTAAAAGTTACAGCTATGGATGTGATCCAAAATAACTTATCAAATTTAACTTTTTCTTACTGCGTATAGCATTTGTTTGAGAGCTCCAGTTCTGCACTTAATATCACGATAACATGAAGAAGATTAAAACAGGTATATCATATGTTTTCCGGGATTATGTTATTGTATTTAAATAATATTCCAGATCTGCCAAAACTTAATGCCAAACAAACACAGGAAAGAGCTAGACGCACTTCTAAATTTAATTTTTTAGTGGGAATATTAGTCAGGCAAAGAAGAATATGAGGCTAACAGAACCTATGTATTCGACATACAGTTGAATTCCAAATTCGGACTCTTTATTATTATTTCTACCAATTAGAAAGATACGCTAATTACGCTATATTACCAAATAAGAAAGCTCAATCCACTGACAAAATTGCATGTACTTCAGCTCAGAATCAAAGATCTCTCTGACATTAATGAGACGTTTAATTGGGGAATGTTTTAAACAAACGCATGCATTTTTTAGTAAATTATTTTATAATAACGAGAAAATGTCTTTTTAATTATATTGATTCCTGCAATTTGGGTGTAAATAAAAAAAAATCATTGAGACACCGTTGAAGCGAAAGTGATATACAATGAGTTTTTTATATTATTCACAGGTCAAAAGTACATTGGTAAGTTAGAAGGATTCACATTTAAATTATTTTCTGCTCGCGCCTTGTAGAGCCATTAGGATGTTTTGAAGCAGGAGACGTCAAAAAGGAGTAGTGCCCTCACCGGAACTCGAACCCTGGCCCTCTCGAATACGAGTGGAGTAAACTTACAATTACACAAAGAAGGCATGCGGAAAAGACGGAAAAATACATTATATTCTCCTTCTCTTAAAGGACGAGAGAGAATAAGGGGACGAATCCCTAAATCATGGTGATGACGAATTATCGTTCGCTACCCTTTAGTTCGAGTGCCATTGTAGAGTCCCTCGATTTTTTGAAGCTGGAGACACGAAAAAATGATCAGTGGTTTTGCCGGGACACGAACCTTCACCTTTGGAATACGTGCCGATTATGCTACAGTTACACCACAAAAGTATGCTGGAAGGAAGGAGAAAAAACAGTATGTACTTCCTCTTTTAAAGGACGACTAGGGACTAGTTACATATATAACCTAAAAAAATTAATCACTAGCTAGAGTTCAAGTTGTTCTATGTCTAGGACGCAATTTTGTCTAACGTTTCGCCACAAAGTTAGCAATTTAAATGGCATTTAAATGAAAATATAAAACAGTGTTTAACCACGCGTTTATAATTAAACATGGCATCTTCAAATACTGATCGGATTACGTAGGCAAAGATGGGGTAAAAATAAACGCATTTAAGGAGGTTTTGGCGGGACCAAGAAATATTAACTTTTATCTGGTGTGATTTACTTTCGAAATCGTAAGCCGGCCTGTTTTGGTACAAGCTGTAAGATTAAACATAATATTCTTTCGAATTTATACTTGATTAACTTTTCTTGTTCCAATGAATTGTCGTTTCACAAACAAAGAAGAAATATAACCAAATCGTTATAACCCAAGCACTAAGTAAAACTTAAAAGGATTTTAAAACTATGTTTTGCAGTAAAATGTAAACATTAGTCACTGTTACTGGCGGGGTTTCAAGAATGCAATTATTTAAATTCCAACAGAAAATCCTAATTTCAGATCTTAATCTTGATCCAGTTACAATAATTCTAAATCTACATCTAACAGCATTTCTCAACATCTGGTTCTCGGATCATAAGTGGTTCTCGAAGCCTACCCTTGACATCCTCCTAAATTAATAACAATATAACATTAAATTAATTTTAAACCGTTGTATTTGAAAAATATAAGTATACTATTAGTAACTTTAAAAAATATTGTCGAAGGAAAACAGTCTAATTTATAAAAGCTTTATATTCTAATTTATAAATGTGGTCCCCACTTGAAATATAGTTGAGAAATGCTATCTAACAGATACAAAATGCATTTACTAGCTAAATGACCCGATAAATAGGGGGTAATTTTCTCAAGCTACTCAGTTGCTTGAGCTACACAGCTAAACAGTTGCTAACTAGTAGTTTTGAGAGAGTATTGGGTGTTGAGATAGTACTGGTAATTTTGAGAAAGGCTTCGGTGGTAACCAGTTGCTATCTAGTAGTTTGAGAAAATACTAGTTGGCTAACAGAAAGCACTAGGAATTAAGAAAGTAACGGGTGTTAACCAGTTGCAAACTGGTAGTTTTGAAAAGTATTTTTAAGCTAACTAGTTGTTCAAGCTAACCAACTGCTAACTAGTAGTTTTGAGAAAGTAATAGGTGGCTACCAAAGCACTTTCTCAAAATTACCAATTCACTTCCTATTTAAACTTAAATTTCTCTATTGAAGGGTGCTGAGAGAAACAGGACAAACAGAAAAAAAATAAAGTAAAAAACTGGATTAACTGAAATAAACTTCATGAAACAAAAGTTTTAATGAAAATAATTTATGACATGAATTGAACAAAATATTTAATGAAAATAATTTATGAATCATTTACTGAGAGCAAATTCGAGAAATATTACAACTCCGTGGATACTTCGATATTCGAAGAAACTGCTGATATTAAAATAAGAGCTATATTATTTAATCCTATTTTCATAATTAATATTGTATTTTAAATCCATTCTACGTTATTATTCTAATCAATTAATCAAAAGAATTGCACTAACAGTGTTACTTGAATTATCCCTTAAAACTGTCAAATGTAATTTAATGACAGGTATTAGCAGACCTAACTACGCAATATTATAATTCTTCTATATAATATTATAATTCGTTTAGTATTCATTGTATGTGATGAAGTTCAGTTTTTAATAATAGTGAATAAAAATGGTAAATGCATAAAGTTATGCTGGACGTTAGTTCGTATGATCGAAATGTTCAATCAAAAAGGGAAAAAACTTCTTATTTTAGAATTGGCATTAGTTCTCACAATGCGCCAAAAACAGTAAAATAAAAAAAAAATCAGAAACGCGAAAAAATCATTCAATTCTATTTTTAATTATTAAGTAGCATGCTAATTTTATAAACTAAAAATAAAAGAACAAACATAAAACTATAAAAAAAGAATTATCGAATTAAAAAAGGCTTTTCGTGAATGGAACGGTGATCCTCTTTTCGCTATTCCTGTATTCTTTACACCCCATGCTACTGCGAGTTTTAGCATTTGATTGATTTAGGCTAATGTATATTCTCACAAAATGTTTGATTGTAAAGATACTGCTTTATTTATCTGACTAAACATATTAAACCACTAAATCCTATAAATCGAAAGCCAAACATATGAATATTCTTAAAATTAAACGGTTGTTATGAATTTCCTAACCCCTTCCAAACATTTCAAATTTATTAAAAACGTTTTTAAACTGCATGTTCCGCTCAACTGTTTCTTTTTTTTTCATATTGGCAATCTATCTAATGCTATTTTTGGGTTAGATTATTCAAATGCAGCAAAAAAAGGGGAGTATTTTCGTAGCGGAATTTATGAGAGAATCTGATGCATTCTCACATTTTACTTGGAAAAATCTTCGAAAGCCAAACATGTAGCCAGCAGGCTCACTTGAAATGTAGCCAGCAGGCTGAACCCCTAGCATTCAATTGTAATACCCTTATTCATACACGTTCAGTCATACGCGTGCTTGATGGTGAAACACGTTATGCGCTGCTATCAAAACTGTGTAGAAACCATGATTGTTTCCTACATACTTGAATTTTGCTGATTAACTTTTATATAAAGAACTATTTTTATGTAATATTGTTAACATTCTTCAAAAATCGATAAAAATATTTATTCTAAATCGTCATTTGTATCATTGTTCGTTGTTACATAAAAATATAAAAATTTAAATATTATGTTAAAGAGGTATATAAAATCATATATTTTCTACCTCAGAAATAATGTATATGATTTTATACCTCGTTTAGATGAAAGCATTATTATGTAAATAATAATTTTCCTTTCTACTATACCTTTTTAAAACACGTGTTAAACTTATACGAAAAAATAATTGTTATAATAATATATAAGAATAACATCGTTTTGTGGTTTATTATTTATCTTGAATAAATTAGGCATAGAAATTATAAATACGATTACGATTTTTCAAATGCATTCTTACGTGTAAAATATTTTATTAGAGTCTTCTAATTTGCATTCTTCGAAGACAAGATGGATAACTGTCTTCGTCGAGTACTCTGGAATGCAGGATAACTCTTCTTTCTTTTGCAAATTGGAAAAATGACTATAGATAACTTGGAAGCAAAGTTTTAACCAGAACGTTAGTTTACATGATACTGTACCAGAGGTAAAGCTAATTGAGGATATCACACATAGGACAACATGGCCAGACAAAGAGTAACATAAATCTCCAACATCCCTTACTCTCCCGAAGTAGTCAAATGAAGAGATCCTGAGAATACAATTGTGAGGTTATACGTAGAATTTCAAGTCTTCATAAAATATTCGTACTCTGTTCGTAGGGGTATAACAAGGACGTCCTGTAGATACCCCTAGGATTAAATACTCGAAAAGGTGTATTTGCGAGAAAAGAAGGATATCCCACTATGTGATTTGGTCTTGTCCTATCATCAAGAGCAATATTTTAAAATTATTCTCAGGTTTCTGATTTAAATTTTGTGAAGAAATCCATCGTAAATCCACTATGCATTTTCACAGATACACTGCTAAACATTACAATTGCTGCAACAAGAAGAAAAAGCAAACAGCCGAATTTTTTATATTGTGCATACGCAGTACAATGGTAAGAAGACGTGATGAAATTTGCAGGTAGTTTGAGATACACATCTGCAGAATTCAGTGCATAGTGTGGCAAATTTCGGCAGAAATAACGGCTGTAATCCAACCGGACATCATATCGAACTGAGCTTGGATTTCAGATACAATTATATCACTCCTTTCGGCTTCAACTCTATTCTAGATTTTTTAAATCGTAACGGTTGGCGCGTGATGGAAGCCCATGGCAGGTCTATCGGCAACCCATGACCAGATATTCTCAATCTGTGGGAAATATGGAAACTGCGATGGCTAGTGCAATAATCAGACACCCGTCATATATTACCTCGTTTAAAGATGGCGTCACGCAGATCTCAAAGATAAGCATAGCTCTGAGCCATTGTCGGCTATCCGAACAACAGCTGACCAGGATTTATTCCGTACCAACACGCCAAGTGAAAGGTCTGCATGACGATGACAAATGAAAATTTTGAACATTCGTTTTCCTCATCGCAGTTGCACATTGATACGTCAATCACAATCTGGTACCAGAAGTGGGATTGGTATGAAAAGATATTGTTGTGTCACTCCTGTACCTAAGTTGTTGTTCTTTGCACTACTAATCAGTGCACCTAACTCTGCTGCAGCGTCAAGGGAAACCGCAATAATTATCGCCCGGCTGACAGTCCGTTATGTCGCAGCCGTCATCGCATTGTCCGTGTGGACACTTGTCTTCTGTCACACGAGCCAAGTTACTGACTCAGTGTACTGCATGTGGCTGTACATTCTGCAGGCCGAGAGGATAACATGTCTGTCTTCTTGGGCATTAGTGGCCCAGATTTGCTGAGATGCTAGACGGTGTTCAGTATGACCCTCTTGGACTCGATTGTCAAATATTTATTACACATTCGCCTGACATTCATGGTATCCCGACTAACTCGAGAAGCAATATCCCAGAACTATAAACCAAATTTCAGATAAGCCTTAATCTTCCGCTGTCAAATTCCAACACGAACAGTTAGGAGCTGTTTCTTCTTACACATGGCAAAGCACTCAGCAACTGAAGTTCAAATGCTATATCCAACTGAAGAAATCAATTGTACGTCTTACTTCTATAAAATGTAGATTTCGTTAAGCTTATCTGTTGATGCGCATGCGCTGGGATGCTAATTATTTGTAATCCCAACATATAGTACTTTTCATGCAAATTGACGTTTGCTGGATGCCGCCTTCATGGTGTGGCTATTTTAATGGCCTAGAGTGTGGGGCAATAATTTCAATGAAAAGAAATATTGGAACTCATTTTCCAGTTCGTTTTTGGCATATCTACAGTAGCATTAAAGATCCTAGAAGATGTGTAGCTATTTACAATGAGGTTGCCACTTCGACTATTTGTTTTATACCTTGAAATGATCATACATGAATAAAAAAATAAAAATGAGTTCTTAAGAAGCGCATCTTTGTTCAAATTAAAAGCGTAGTGTGCTGAAACCTAATCAACTGTTTCCCAACCACACCACCAAAAACAACAAACTCGTACCTATAAAATTCAACAGCCTATTAAGAGGAAGGAGTTGGCTGTGCAAAATGTTTACTGATTTTAAGGGTTTCATACTCTGGCCTGAAATCATTCAGTTTCAGTCAAATTCAATTTACATACAATTCGGTCAAATTTTCTTGAACAATTTTGAATTAAAATCTGTCTTTGCTGACATTCTTACAATTTTATTTCAAATTACATAAAGCCAAGAATGTTATGATAGATAAAGAATTGTTTTTTTTTTTAATTTTTCACACAATTCAACTAAAACTCTGTAAATTTAAAATACACACATACACATATAAATTCTTCAACAACTCTGTAAATTTAAAATACACACATACACATATAAATATTATTAAAATTCAAAAGATATATTCCAACCATGTAATTTTACTTTGCTAACAGTTAATGATATATTCATAAATGTTTGCTGATATTCATAAAACATCCATACCTTCAAAACATATTTTAAAGAATGCACCAGCTAGTGGTATTTATTTCGTCTCTCCAGGATTTGCAACACGTTTTCAGCCTGAAAGTGTTTTCCGGGATAGTACAAAAGCACGAAAAGTGTCTTAAGATTGAAACATTGTTTTCGTTAATAAGTAGAGACACTACACATTTCGGATCGGGAAAGATGAAAAATTAGTTGTACTGTTGTAGGGATTTGAATCACGGATCTTCCACTTGCTAATAGGCCATACTAGCTTCTTAAACACTTGAGCGCACAAGAGAAAATTCTATAATTCCTTAAATTTCCACGCACTTAACGAGGAATCGTAAAAAGTCTCGAGACCCGATAGATCAAATCCAAATAGTGACGGATGATCATCATCATATTTTAGTCCTAGGAGCCGCGGACGGTACAGTGCTTAGTGGAGGCTGATTGGTAGTCCGAATTCCAGAACAGTGTTCAAATCTTGTAAACTGTCTGGCTATTTTGTGCGTTTTTGCCTTCTTCTCACTGGTACGATATCAATTTTCCCCTTATTTTACAGCATCGGCAGTGCTCCTGGTGATGAAAGACCGCAGAATTCAGCTGTTCCAGAGAAATTGCTTCCTGGCAAAATGTTCGGCCATTGCCTTGACAATGTAAATATTTCTGTTCAAATGTCACTACAAAGACCATTACATATTTCAAATCACACAAACCGAATAATTAACGGTCATCACGCCAACATTCGGACTGCAAGCTTTACACATAGAGCAGGTGTGGTAAACACGCAGTGTACCTTCTCCCTGCTTACCGCGTGCCATTGTAATGTAAGTCGAAGTACTTCAAGGTAGCAATCGTGAGAGCGGGAACTCAAATCCCGGCAAGAGTACAGCGTATATTTCCTGTTATTTGACATGATGCTGTTACGATAAACCTAATGATTATATAAGCACTCTACGAATGTAAATACAACACATTAAATGCTGCATCGTAATACACATTACCTTTCTAGAGTTTAAAGCTTTTAAAGTGTGTCTGAATTGAGCAATTCGTGTTGTATATATATATAAGGTATATCTCCCACATTCTTAGCGTGCCTTCGTGGTGTAATGGGCAGCACACTGAGCCGGTATTTCAGAGGTCCGTGGTTCGATCCCCGGCGAAGGCCATTGCATTATTTTTCATCTCTCCTGCTTGTAATTAACCTAATGTCTCTACATAAATTCTATTAGAACCGGAAGGAGCTGTTTTGGCTTGCGTGGCTGTAAAAAGTTGAATTATAAATATCACATATGATACTACATCAGAGAATTTCTTCATATATATTAATTTAGAAGTCAAACAACAAAAATCAGCGTTATATTTTCAAATTTTCACAGGACTAGTTTCGATGGTTTTACCGAACCAACATCCTCAGCTGCAAAAGCGCAAATGAACGAGATAAGATAAGAAAGCCTGGACAGGAGACAAGCTACTGGCGCTATCTGTTTATGAAACCAGAACTAAAACATAATTTCTTTAAAAGCTGAAGGCAAAGATGGATTGGAATTAGGGTCGTTAATTAGGACAGAAAGATTTCTTTAAATGTGAAATGCCTCTAGAAAATCCAGTTCACCAATGTAAGATGTTTTTTGAATAATTTTAGCAGCAGAAAAATTGAAAGTGTAATTTTTGGGACCAACAATGTTAAGCAACAGAAAACTTCTGTGTTTCTTTTTCTCTAACATATGCCTCATGTTCCTTAACGCGAAATGTTTAAGGCTCTCTTAGTTTGGCCAATGTAAATTAAGCCACACTGACAAGGAATCCTGTAAAATACCACAGGAATTCATACCCGGAATGGGGTCCTTGAGTATGGAACTCGGAATTTTATTGACAGGAGATTAAACGACCCGAAAGTTAAATTTCTTTAAAATACGTGCAACTTTATAGCTAATTGATGGAAAGAAGGGAATATCTTCATATGTGTCTTACTTCAGGCAGCATACTAGAATGCAAAATCAAAACATATATAAATTACGTCAATTACGTTTCTTTGTTGAGATAGAACAGATTAAACAAAATAAAAAGCCGGTGAGGCCTTAGTACAAAGTACTTAAGAGTACATTTACGACGAGTATGCAACACTCTTATTCAGAATAAAATTTCATTTCTATTAAGATGAATTCTTTAAAATGTACTAGAGATAAGAACAACGCATTTATATATTTCAGCAAAGTAGAAATAAAGGTTATCTTAAGAAAATAGATTAAATTTTACTTCTTTACTTTTCCTGTTTAGAAGCAAATAAGAACTCAGTGAACCTTCTCCAAAGTACTTACTTTTAATTAAAAGCAATACGGATATTCTTTTTAGAAAGATGAAAGTTGGATAAATTAATGCTTTCATTTGACAGGTGAGGCTAGAAAATTTAATTACCGAATGAACATCTGTGTCACGTATCGTGAATTTCAGAAATAAGGGTAAGGTTACAAATTACCTTCTTTTCGCTTTTGCGTATACTGCATAGGAGAAAAATACTGTTGACTATTTGGCGTTGTTTATAAACATGAGACTTAATTCCTAGAAAAACGAATGCTTAATTAAGCAGTAAAGAAGAATATCCATGATTTTCTACCTCAGAGGTACATATAGATATTGCAATAGATGACTTTTTATTTTTTAACTAAACCTTATTAAATTATTACTTTTTAGTGTGGAATGAATTATTATTTTCTTCGGTATCTGGTATTTTCTAGAGGGTAAAAGCTCTTTGGCAGTCGATAGATTTGTATTTCATAACAACGTATATAAGAAATGGATTGAGAAATCAGATAAATTAATTTCTCCGAACAAGTTATACACGTAATTCAGCAAAAATACGAAATAAATATAAATATTTCATATAACTTATATGAAAAAAGTACAATTATTTAATCGATGCAGGAAGAATTTTAAATGTATATGTGTCTTATACACAACTATCAAGCATTCCGAATGGAGAGCATGCGTAATGTTCTTATACGGAGGACCAACATTTGGCAATAGGGTAAAGCAACTGAAGAGGGGAGTTTCACGTGAGTGCGAATCCTTGTAAAAGGGGTGACTGAATTGAAGTTTTCTTGCTTTTTTTTTTTAAATGTGTAATGTGAATACGAGTAGCCTTCCATAAAGGCATTCCTTCTGATAAGTGGGTAGCCTTAATGTGCTTTGGTATAATCTAATAATGCAGAACATTCATCCTGTAGATGATGGCACTTTGCCTTGAAGTAAGTTTTCCAGGTATATTGTAGACATGCAGGCTTATGGGAATTCTTCGTCGCTATTTTAGTATGTAAAGAATATAATTATGTAAATATATTTAAATAGAACAAAACAATTATATTAAAATAATTTTACCTAAGTAAACTAAGACATTTGGTTTTAAATAGAGCGAAACTATTTCTTAGTTCATAAAGCTTGATATAATTTTGTCTGAAATTTACTACAGAAAGTGAATCTTCCAAAATTTAAACTCCATTTATTTCTGATATAAAATGTGCTATTTATGTTGTAGGATTTCCTTTATTTGGCACAGCAAATTATTTTATGTTGATTACCTTTCCTGAACTCCTCATCCCCTCTCATTTTATCGCCAAGATGTAAATTTAAAGTTAATTTAAATTTAAGTGAAGTGATTATTTGAAGGGATGATTTTCTCAATCTGTTTAGAGCGTGTTTTCGCTAGCCAGCACACGTTTCGTTGCTTATTTCGCTGTTACACTAGTACGCCCCTTTGGCTATTTCGCACAATTGTCACGCCTCTTACTTTTGTGAGTCAGCTTAAATTATCTGTAACTTAACGTGCTAACCCAGTACTATTCTATTTAGATTTGAATTGATTTATGTTAGAATGTTTACGTTCCACTGCAAGTGGTTTTTATATTATGGCACGGTGTGCGTGCCTTTCAATTCTGACGTGAAATAATGAAGGGTTATTTTCACCCTTCTCTTGTGCTGGTATTTTATTTACGCCTGTGAGAGAATTCGCCAGGTTGTTTGTAGGATCTAATTTAGTTTATGTGGAACAGAAGAGACAGATCTTACAGTATATCGATTTCGCAAAATGGAAGTTTATACAAGGCTTCGTAATTTGAGCCCATACACCGTTTTTAATAATTATTAAATTGTGTATTTTGAGCACAGGTATGCATTTTCGAGTAAGTCAATGCCAAGTGACATGAATAAAATAAAATTATAATAAATTTAAAATGTCAGTGATTGTTTTTGTAGGAGACTAGTGCGATATATCGTAATATCAAAGTTGTAACTACCAACAGTTGATTTCATCTTTTAACGACGTAGTTACTGATGCGAGGTTTGTATGTATGATATTGTGTGCCTGTGCGTTTGCTTGTTGCTGATTTGACGATAAAGCATGTGTTATAATTATTATTTTTCATCAGGTACCATGGGTTGGCACTTTATTAAGAAGTCCAAAAATGAAGAACTAAATTATGAAGATTCAAAGAAAGAGAGACAGCGCTGGACAGACAGTCACCATTTTAAACAAACTATGTTTAAATTGCTGACTACCCTCTGCAATACAAGTGTCCAGGCTCTCATAGAAAGATTGCCGCACACGTTGTAGCATATCAGCCTAAGGCTTAGAACAACATTTTCTGATTTAGTCGGTGTGTCTATATAAACAGCGTAGTTTAGTTTTCCTGACTGACAAATACCTGAAGGGGTCAAATCTAGTGAACGGGCCTGATCAATAAACAGGCCTCTTTCGCACACCCATCAAGTTTGAAACAACAAAAGAACAAACAAACATAAGACAACTTGTAGTATGTTTTAGATGCCCTGTAGTACGACTTGTAGTCGACAGGAGGATTACGTTATTGAAAATTTGATGGCTCTAGATGTATGCATGTGTAATATTATAAATATTACACATGCATACATGGTGATTCTCCATTACTTAATTTCTTCAAAAATAATGCCGTTTATAGTGAACCAAAGCAAAATAAATTCCATTTCCCGTCTGACTCATTTAAAGCCTTTAAGAGCTACTGCTTATAGGGAAGGATGTTTTCGTAAAGCCGATTTCATTTGAAAATGGGTGGCAGAAAAGAGGGGAAAACAGATTTTTTTAGTTACAAGATATACCTGGTAAATGCACAAAAATAACTGACAAGGAAATTAGGCCAAAATCGGGAAATTTTGATGTCTTTATACCCCATGAGTCGCTGTAAAACTTTACCTCGAGCCTCATGTCCGTAAGAAATAGAAGATCTTTGCATTTTTATAACCTTCCTTTGATTGCTAAATGCAATTTAGTTTATTTTCCACAGTTATTTGTTGCAGTAATTAATCATTTTAAGTATTGGGTATAAAGCACTTACGCGCTCTGTGAATGAAAAGCTGTCTCAAAATGTTTAATTGAATAAAAGTAGAATAAACATTTTTTTCAACATAGTTTTAAAATCTCATCTCATCGAATAAAAAGTAATCCAATAATAGCAATTAAAAGCAATTTTGGTCTAATTTAATTAGAACTAACAGCAGGTGCATGGCACTTAGAAAAGCAGTAACTGAGTACTTGGCCGTGAACGTAAGGAGATGTCATAAGCAATGTATTTTTGTGTTCCCTTTAGAAAATTACTTTAAAACATTTGCTAACAAGAAAATAAAGTATTAATTTATAAATCATTAAAAATACTTACATCTGTAGTAAAACATACTTTATTTCCGAAATTTTTGTTTCAATCCGACGTTTAAATTATTTTACTTCCGTTACATTCCGAAAATAGAAACATGCCTTTTTCCCTAAATTATTAACTGTCTGCATGCGTAGAATTCGTGTAACAAATTAAAGGACGATTTTAAAAAGTAGACTGTTCTTTATTCTTTACGCAAATGGAAACAAATACAAATAACTGCATTTTGATAGTAATGAAATGAATATTCTTTTGTGCTCCGCTTCACAAAAACGGAAAACAAAAATACATTTCTGTCGTTCCTTTTCCGCTGTACACTTTATTATATATTTATATTTAATTCTTTGAAGTGTTTCGTAGAGTGATAAGCGTGCTCATTCTACTCTACTTTATTAAGTAATTTTATTACTCTATTCCACTTTATTAAGTAAGACGGAATTTAAAACATACCAAGAAAAAAAGAGGCTATTTGGATATTAATATATGAGTAGACATGATAGACATCATCAAATCAAAAGCAGACCTTTTTTTGTGTATAAATAATTACTTGTGCCAGTATTTTTTTTTCATTCTAGCTCAAAGTTTCTTTCTCATATAAATTTGCAGACTGCCTAACTGTTAGTTTTGTTTTTATAACATTTATAATATTTATTAGGTCAAAAGTCCTCAAAAATTCTCAAGCATTTTTAGCTAAGAATGCTTATGTGTTAATTCTTCTTAGCAGCATGATTCTAATAATTGACTGATATTCAGTAGTAGCAAATACAGTTCCCTACATGTAAAAAATAAATCTGTTGTTGTTGTTGTTTATGCTCGTTTGTCTGACATATAGCCAGCCCAAGTCCACGAAATTCCTCAAGGCAAGGAGCGCAAGACTACGCCAACAGCCTTGAGCACCTGACATGTAATAGCGCGATTCGGCACAGTTCTGCCCACAGTTTAGATGGAGAAAACCCCGGGGGGGACGGATCCGAGGGTCTCCCATCCCTCTCCCCTTCCACCAAGCCACACGAAATGACTTTCAGCTCGCCGCATATTTGCAGTGCGGCCATGGCACACCGACCCTATACATTTGCAAGCATCCATGTCTTCTCTGGGATTCGAACCCGGGCCGTTCGGCACGGCAGTCGGCGACGCTGACCACTATACCAGTTGAGCGGCCCCAAAAAGAAATTATTAATTAAGTTGAGGAAATCTTTAATTTGAAGTAGTAGATGACTTCATAACATATATTGTAAAAAGCAGTAAGAGTAGTTGATTGCGGTTTCATTTAGTACATTTTATTGTGGCAAAGCACACTAGGGCAATGGACCTAAGGAGAGGGATGCCTTCGTGTAGTTAACCTTGAAACATTAAAGGTGTAAAGTCATTAGGATTTTTGACGATGGAGACGTGAAAAAGGAATAATACCCTGGCTGGGATTTAAACTCCGGACCTCCCGAACGCGCGTCGAATATGCTTCCTCTTACTCCATGAAGGCATGCGGAAAGGAGAAAAAAAGTACCTAATATACCCCTTTCTAAAGGGCGGCTGGGGATGAGATGATCTAATCGCCAAATCCTGGTGATGCCGAATAATCATGCACTAAATTTTAGTTCTGGCGCAATTGTAGAGTCCATGTAGTTTTTTCATGTCAAAGACATTAAAAATGAGCAATGCCCTGGTATTCGAGATCTGGACCTCCCGAAAACGCGTCGTGTGTGCTTCCAGTTATACCACGAAGGCATGTGGAAAGGCGGGAGAAAATACCTTACAAAGGCATCATTAAAGTCAACTACACGATCTCATCATAAATAGTTTTGAATTTAATTACAATTGTTTATCACGATTCCTCTTGTAATTTTAAATGAAGAGGAGGTACGTATAATAATTATATCTACGCTATCGGTAATGCAAAGAACTGCTAAAATATATAAGCGAAATGTCCCATTTTATAAAAAAAGTATTCTAATCTGTGCATTTTTTAAAAGTGGCTGAATTTGTTGTTCTTACGTTCCGTTTACGGTTTGTGTATCTTTAGTTAATCTGCATGCAATTCAGAAATTAAAATGTAAGTGTCGCTATGCCTAATGTTGGGGAATGAACAAGACATGAACCCAACATAATTGCATAGTGTTATTTTGCTTCAAATTAGGCAGAATCGCCACCCAGCCGGTGTAGTGGTTAGTGACACTGACTGCCGTAACAATGTGCCCGGTTCGAAACCCAGAGAAGGCATGGATGTAAATGTTCGTCCCTTCTTAGGAGGTAACGGTGGTCACCCGTTAGGTGCTTCCATAATTAAATTACCACCACTTCCTGCCCTTGTAGTGGTGCAAGGCTAATGGCTATTAAATGAAGCGTCCAGCCATTAAAAAAAATTAGGCAAAGTACTTCCCCTATAAGAATTTCCCAATAGGAAATCCCAAAGATTCAGGTTCGAAAATAGCGATGCCAGGCGTTCGAGGATATTCATTAAATTATCCTATCACCTCTAAAGTTAACATAAAGTAGTTCCTTTATTACAGTTAGTACGGAGAGGGGCACAAACCAATATGAGAATATTAGTTTCTAAACATTCCTGTTTTCGTTCTTGTCTGGCAGAATTGACGCATTGCTGCAGAAGTTTGTTATAAGGAGCACTGGTGACGCCACCTTTTAGGGTTAAGAGAAGTAATTCGTTCTTGTCCCGTTTCGTTTTCCTGAAAGTAAAACTAGTAAAATTTGCAATAAACAGTAAAACCACGCCATAAAAATATATTCCGAATACACAGACTATTCATTCAAAGATATCAATGGCTATTTCTCTCAGAAACCAGCAAGCGAAATCAGTGCGCTGATGAGGGTGAGCTTCTTGATGATGCAGGGTTTCGCACAGTGCGGATCGAGTACACTGTAAAATGGATCGAAGAAACTTTTCGTACCGGTGGTCAAAGGATAAATGAATCGAAAAGTTCGAAGAATATCGGGAACAGGACTTTCCGTCAACATAGGTTTCTTAGACAGCTTCATTTGAAAACTTTTTATATTCTCTTCCTGTAGTATACCAAATTAGCTGTTACTTTCAAAATTAGCAATCATCGTTTTCAAACCACCCGTCGACACACTCTCTTTTTGCAATTCAAACATCGATATTCTTGCTGTATCTAAAATATTACAGCAAATAATAATAATAAAAACTTTACAATTATACTTAACCTTCATCTCTAAACGAGTGGTTTAGGATGGTATTACACTCTTGATTACTAGCATTTTAAAGAAGTCTCAGCATGCATAACATCTTTTCTAAATTGAAGGAAATTATTTCGCTGTCTAATGGTCGAAATTTTATCTACGTTTTTTATTACAGGTTGTTTCCCCTTGTTCTATATACAGGGTGTTTCAGCGTATATACAGGGTATTTCAGCAAATCAATTACAAACTTTCAGGAGAGACAGAGCACACCTAGACGATGGAAAATTTCATAGCAATGCATGATCGGAAACTATTTCCTGGAGCGGTAGTGACAACAAAAAGCGCAAGAAAAGAAAGACAAGAACAGGGTCAGAAAGCACGTTTATTTTGCTTACTGCAGCAGAAATGAAGAAATAATATCAACAGCAGGCAACGATTGTCATCAACGAAGCTGTTTGAAATTACTGCCGCCGGACCGTGATGCACAAATCACATCTCCAGCGCATGGAATGTCCAATGTTCTAGGAAATACCGTGCGTGTCCCGACCATCCCCAGCATTCTATGATGCATGCAACACGTTCCTCAACTCTTTTAACTGGAGTTTCGTACACCTTGTGTCTTGAAGTAACCTCCCTTCCCAGAAAAAGTAGCCGATGCAAGTGAAATTTGACAATCTTGCTGGCCAGTGCACCGGACCACCCCTACAGATACCATGCTGAGGATACGTTTCGAACGTTATTTCGAACACCTCCTGTAATGACGAATGTCTGTGTTTGCTCTTTGTTCTTCGTTTCTGCTGTGCTAAGCAAAATAAACATGTTTTCTCACCCTGTTCGTGTCCTTCTTTTCTTGTGTTTTTGGCTATTACTACCGCTCCAGGAAAGTGTTTCCGACCATTCATTTCTATTTGGTTTTACGTGATAGTTTGTAACAGGTTTGCTAAAACACTCTGTATATTTGCAAGGAAATACGGAAACAAGTACGGATTCCACATAATTCTCAACGGGCCATTTGAATTGTAAAAACTCTATATGTTAGATGCATTTCTTTTTATTCAGCATTCAAAGATTTCTAGATTTCAGTTTATGTATTTTTAATTAACTGCGAAGTATTATTTAGTTCTGGAATATATAACTGCTGAGAAAATTTATTTTAATTTTTTATTAATTTTGCTTAATCATAATAACATTGCAGACACTAAAAAGTAACGCAGTTTCATTCTAAATCCAATTTTCAGAAAAGAATTAACTGCATATCCTTTTTTGGTCATTCATAAAGGATAAGTAACCATGGATTACCTGAGACTATTCTTCAAGAACTTCGTTTTATTCAAATGCACTTAAAGTCCCTGCTTTTTGATACATCGAAAAAAATTTTGTGGTAAAGCAGAAGAATTTAATTAACAGAATAAGGTAAGATTTAATTAAAATTTAATTAAAAGCGTAAAGAAATGAACAACAGTAGATCTTTATGCAAATTAAAAACAATATCTAGAATTTTGTGATTTTAAAACATTTAATTCCTTAAATTAAAGTATTCTAATAAACTTATGTGTACATGCAGTAAATGAGTTTCAGATTATCAGCCCTAAGGTATTACATTAATATTTCACGATTTTCATAGCAAGTAATATTCAAAGGTAAATAAGATAATTAGCTATGGATGTGATAACTCATCTGCAGAATAAAAAGGAATTAAATCATTACTTATTTCTAAATATACACGAAAATGTAGCATAAAAAATAAAGGCACATTTTATTATAGAGTTAATTACATTCGCAATTTATAATTCATATTTATGTATCATTAATTCAATTTATAATTCAGTATTTATCGTTTCAAAACATTTTCGTAAGACGCATTATTACGCATCTTAAAATATTTAAGCTCCGTAATAATTACTAAGTTTTGAAAGCCGCATTTAAACTGGAATACCTACTGCTTAAAATCAAAAGACATAATTTTGCTGATTACAAAAAATCTGAAAGCGTCGAAGCTTCTTTGATCTTATGAAATATGCATCCAAATAGAACAGATTAAAAGTTCTTTTCGTACTTCATTTCAGATTGGTTCTTCTATTAGTCAGCTGTCTGAAGAGTGAGTAGCTTTTCATAGCTTTTCTTAATTAGTGAAACATAAATTACGTAAAAATAAATTTAAAATTATTACCAAATTTAATTAAAATACATAAAATTTATGTATGTATTTCTTTCCCACATGTTAATATATGACAATGTACATATTCTTGAGGTTTTAAGAATGGATGCCCACGCATAAAATTTTGCCCTGGGAAATGATCTGTATAAAGTATGATTACATTTCCTAAGAAATGATCCTTTACAACTGAAAAATTGCACAGGTGCTATATAATAACTAATGCAAAACAAATGATAAAATAGCTGACGCGATTTTAAATTTCCGTACATAAAAAGCATAGTTTGTCAAGATTTTCAGTTCAGTACATAACAGATTCTTTTTGACTTAACAAAAATCAATTTAATAACTTATTTAACTTTTAACTTAATTTAACTAATTAATTAATGACTTAATTAATAATCAATTTATTGACTTTTGTCGTTGATTACGGAAAAAAATTTTGATAGTTTAGTTTAATTCTTATTAATATGAACACCCTTTTTAAATAAAATTGTGAGTTTGAACGAAAAGCACTAATAAAAATTTCATTTTAATTAAATTAGAAAAAAAAATTAATGCACTTTGTTTGGATTAATCACTGAATCCCAAAATTAAATTTTTCTGTTTTAAACAAAATTTTAATTTTTATTACATATTGCATAACCACAAATCCGTTTTCACTAAGATTAAATTAATATGTGCTATAGTTCCGTCGTGATACTTCTTCTCCTTAAGGGGTCTAATAAGTTAAAAATAGTCAAATCATCGTAAAAATTTTTATTATCTATTTTGAATACTTAAACAATTCTGAATAATTCACAAAAAATCGCATTGAAAAATATGGATTACTTTTCGAGATATGACGCCAAATGTAGCACTCACTCGTAATTCTTATAACCATTTAAATGGACTTCTTTGATTGCTTACATCTTCATGCGCTGCTTATCGTTTTCTCTCTTGCAGCTGCCCCTCCTTATTGCAACTATGGTTTTGTGTTTATTTAACCCATGGTTTACATATACTTCAACTTCTAATATAAAATAAGTGTAACTGTAACTGTAACCTGTGTTCTAGTTCTAGTGTTTATATCATGCCGCGTTTTTATTACATTATATTTGACGATGCCGAAACAGAAACGAAAGAACGTTCATGCTAGTAAAAGAGCTAAAAAAGCGATTATGTTTTGATAATATTGAAAAAGATATATCTCAATCAAAACAATCCTGCAGGATTAAAGATTTGCATGCTGCTTGTAATAGGACTGCACATGAGACTTTGGAAACGAAACAAGGTATGTTATCGCTGATGACAAAGAGCTCAGTGAATTTCTGGTAACGACTGCTTGTATTGAATGCAGTTTGTGTTCACTTTATTTTGATGCTGAACAATGTTCTGGATTTGCTTCAAAAGTTTCCATAAAATGCGCATATTTTGATGTAATAAAATCATGTGTTGTGTCATCAAAAAAACTGGATGACTCTGAAAAGAGCTTTGACATCAGTCGACGAATGTGTCAAGCATTTTTACGCATTGGCAAAGATTAAGCTGCTGTTGAACAGTTTGGAATGGTGATAAACTCCCCTGTGATGTGTTCAAGAATATTTAACAATCACGAAAACAATCTTATTTCATTTTTTGATAATGCATCAAAGTTCACACTGTCAAATATTCATGAAAAAGTGAATTAAGAGTATCAAAATACATCACAGTCACATTCTCTTATTACAGCATTTCTAAAACAAACATAATACATAATATTGAGTAAAATACAGTTTAATGAAAATCTAAGACGTCATTGTTTAATTATTGTTTCCTTATCAGACTGCGTTTCAAAATTGTTCTAAAATTAACTGTGGGACAAAAGTTGAAACTGTTTTTTGAACAGTTTAGATATAACTGATGCTGCAGAAAAAAAGATGGTCCATCATATGGAAGTGGACGTTTTATATAATATTTAGAAAGTACGCAGATTCTGAGAAAAAAATATATTTTTCTTTTTTTGTCCTTTTAGCAATATTTTATTTTCATAATAATACATTAATGCAATTATCTCAGAACTTTTTTTTCAGATTTTGAAAACATTTAAAATACTAACTATAATAATTAAAAGCTGAAATTATTTTTTCTAGCAATATAAAGATGTATTAAATAAAAGTATGCACTTATTTTTTTAATTTTCTTTATGAAAATTTTATAAAAAATTCTTAAAATTAAAAATTACATTTTTAAAAAACAATTTTGGTGTAAATTTCATATTTATTTTTTTGAAGAAAATAAAATCTTTATCTAAAATTGTAACGCATATTTTTATTTAAATATTATTTAAGATTTTGTATGCTATATTTTGTTCAAAAATCTTGAAAAATGAAGGAGAAGTAGAAATTTTAAAATTTCTTGAAAATTCATTAAAATTTAATTTTTTTAAAAAGCATATTAATAATTTTGGTCTTTTGAACTCTTAAGTAGTTATTTTAAATGCGGTCTATAAGATATAGAAATTTGGTTACAGTTCATGCAAAAATAAAAAAAAAAAAAGAAGTTGTGAAGGTGTCGGACGGGTCATGAAGACAGGCATTTGGAAAGCCCCATTTTCAGACAAATTTGGCTTCACAAAATTCTTCTGTAAATATTTTCAAGTCTCTTGTACATAGTCCATATGAAGGAAAATACGTAGAACATAGTGCGTAACTTTGTCTCTGCGTATATTGATCGGATAGGAAACAATAAAGTGACGGGTTACGTAAATTTTCATTTCTTATATAATGAACAAATAAGACGATTTCTTAGTTAAGCTTTCGGATTCGTATGAATAAAACGTATGAATAAATAATTACGTATGAATAAAACGAAAACTTCATCAAAGGATAAAAATGCACTGACCTAAGCGATATTTTAATTATTGTTGAGTGATTATAAACTGTTGTTATGAATTTTATACACAGACAGATAATTTTAGTGAAATTATACGTGAAATTGTGGTATTTCTTTTGTATACTGTAACATCAACATCTAAAGACGCGAAGCTTGCCGAAAGAGTAAGAATACAGGGTCAATTAATTTTAACATTGAGTAAATGGCTATTTCTCTAATTTGGCGAAATATCGCCAAGATCGAATGGGCTCTCATGACGCATTTCTATCACCAGATTGGGGAGAAATTCCCAAAAGTCGCCAAATGTGGTGACCATTTGGCGACATTTTGGTCTACTCCACGTATCACCGTAATAGATACAGAAACCGAATAACTGTATTTATGTGTAGCTGTAACCGTAATTCGGCCTTCATATGACTTCCGATCATTTCGAGAAGCAGAAAGCAGTAGAAGTATCTCAGCTGCTAGGTGAAAACATATAAGACCGGAGAGAGAGAGCATCTGCCCCCGCTTATTAGTTCATTGTGAGTCGGAGTATTGAGATATCTCCTAGTTAGCTTCATTCTTTAGTTGGCCTTTGCATTGCGTTGTGTTTAAAGTTCGTAGTACTTTGAAACGTAACTACTGATAGTATTCTGCCGATACTGTAAAGAGTTGCACAAATATTTTTGTGGAAATTTCCAGAGCTCTGAAGTATTTTTGGTAAAATAAATTTTATCAACCTATTAATCGGAGCTGCGTGCATTCAATCTATTATGAACCCGTATGTACGCAACAATATGTTTTCTGATTTTCTGAGGAATTTTCGATAGATTAGAGAAAAATGCGCATCGCCAACATAGAAAGTCGAATAATTTCACATAGTTCTGCTTTCTAAAATGTGCTTTAAATATTATATTATATTACTGCGCATTTTTGAAACAAACATAATACATAATATTGAGTAAAATACAGCTTAATGAAAATTTAAGACGTCGCTGTTGAATTATTTTTCCTTATCAGTCTGCGTTTCAAAATTGTTTTAAAATTAATTGTGGGATTAGAGTTGAAACTACTTTTTGTTTGGTCTGCAATTCACACGAGTGCCAGTTGTTGTAGCGTTTTACAAATGACTGCTTAAATTACAACACCATATAATATTTGTTTGTATTTTTCTGCAAAATGAATCTCTTTTTGCTGATGTCCAGAATTATTAGTTAGTTTCTTTTTTATAATACCTCACAGAAGTGACCAGAAATTTAAGTTTACTAATACAACCTCGATCTATCGTTTTGCCAATAATCCTTTTCCCCAGTACACAAATCTTCAAATTTTGCCCTAAAAAATGTTCTGCATAAAACAGAAAAATGTCATGTATTCATCGTCACTTCTAAAATTCTCATTTACTGCTTTAATCTTTACCAATTACGCTTCCAGAGAAATATTCCTGGCTGGAACATTTATTACAAGAATGGAACAATAAAATATTTATTATTTGCGTTGCCTTCGTTAACTTTCTATTATAAATCTGGCATCACAATAATTAATTTAATAACACTTCCCACGCTTCCTTCGCTGCCTAGCAATGGGCACATGCTTTCAAAGTGCAGAGATTTCACACAATTTACCACATACAGTCTCATGGACATTTTACGTACATTTAACTTCTCTTATTACAGTATGATTACAGATACTTCAACTGTCTCCGGAATGCGCATCATAGAAATTATTAAGATCTCAAAGTATTGCCGGAATTTATTTGTTGCTTTACGAACATACTGAAATATTTAATCTTCAGATATGTGCTTTTATGTATGGTGTTCAGGTGATAAAGAAAAATGACGTGCAGTGGGAACGTAAAGTTTCTGCTTACAGAATTCAAGAAGATTAAATTATCCCCTTCAAGGATATAAAACTACCGCTTTCTTTAAAATGGTTTAATGTTCTGGGTTCTGAAGCAAAATTTTGTTAAGTTGAAAAAAGTATTTCCTCCACCTTTTAAACATTGTTTGCGCTAAGTTGGGAATATGCGCTTTTTGCTTATACCCGTAAATAACAAATCAGTTGCCTGAAACATTTACTCAGTACAAAATGCTGTCAATTTCTGGTATTTGGTTAAGGCATTAAAAGGGGTATTTAATATCGATAACATATAGATCCTTGGGATTTAGCTACATGGTGTTCTTTTAAAAATATGTGTTTAAATGCGAATGATCCCACTGGGATGTCAACTTTAAACAAATGTATTATTTCACATAAAAATGTATCTAAAAATTACTAGGGTATTACTTATTTTACCATTTGAAACATTATATATTTGATGAATGTCTTTAATGAATATTTATAGCGTTGATTTTATTTCTTATATAATGGCTTCTCTGAATAAATAATGGACTTAAAAATAAATTTAAGTCTTATTTAATAATACTAGGGAAAGTTAATTTATAGCAGCTAATACTGGGAAGCTGTAAGTCATGCATTTTCGACTAACAGATCTAAGAGTATTACGTAAATTATTTAGACACATAATTTATACACATATGAGAAGAGAAAATTAACCGTAATGTGAATTTAAATTCTCTATACTAGAATTCCAGTTATTTCCTCGGTGCGTATAAACCTATTAAAAATATTTTAAAATTTAACCCTAGAACACTAGCGTGTTTATATATGCCGCTATCACTAGCGATACGTAAAATTTACATGCTCGTTTAAAATTCATTTTATTTACTTATATTACATTAAGATGTTTCTAAATATGTTTTTATTTGCTGTTTTACCCAATATTAGTCTATAGTCGTGTATGAACTGGGTTTGTAACATTTTTTACAATTTTCAATAAGAATTTCCCATGTTTGGCGAATAGCAGCTAATTTATATTTTTTTAAAAAAAAACTCTTCCCTTGTGTCTTTTTCATCAAATCTTAAGCAATCCAAAAGAAATGAAAACGTCTCTCAGTAAATGTTACTCTATACTTTCCACTAGAAAAAGTTACATCAAACATAACTTTTGTTGACAAATGGTTATCTTTTAAAGCTGCAGAAAGTATTAATATTCCAAACAAGGCATTCACTTAATCGTAATTTAAATAATTTGGGGAACCATCAGTAATATTTGCATAATCTATCTTCTTTCTGTTTATCTGCCCACCAGCGGCCGAGCGGTGAAGACGCTGAACGCTGGTAGTTCGGTCCGAGGTTCGAATCCCGCGAACGGGCTGGCTGCATGGGCGTTTTCGTGGTTTTCCCCATGTGTAACGTGTATACGAGCCAGTTTCCCTTAGAAAGTCCTCCACGAAGGCATCCCTCCCCTTAGACAGATATCCCTCGTGTGCTTTGTCATAATTGAATAACCGAACCTAACCTTTCTCTGCGTTTGTGTGAGTAAGTATTTCTTCTTTGACTACATCAGAAATAAACAAATTAAAACAATCAATTGGTTCCTTAGCAAATCGAGCCTCAGCAACTGAACCTGGTCTAATATGAACTATATTTTTTGCGTTGGTTTTCTGTTTAGTGGTGGCATTAATTTTCGTACACCACTCATAACCATTTATTCCTTTTACTAAGTCAGCATCCAGAAATATAATATTTCCTTGTTCATTTGTATCTTCAATATTTGTAGTCTTTCTATTTTCCTTTTGAACATTTAATTCAAATTTCTTTTTCTTACTTTTGTCCATATCACTACTGCACTCAATTTCTTGTGTCGGGGAATCGATCACTAAATCAGGATCAATCTCTATTCTATCATCAGGAATATAATCCGGATTAGCATCACTCTCATCATTATCACCACTTTCACTTTCATCAGATTCCAAAAGCATTGCTTAAATTTCTTCATTCGTTAAATATTTGCGGCGTTTCGTCATTTTTTCAACACAGTATGAAATAAGAATCGAAACACATTTATATATGCCGCTCACAAATTTAAAAATAACCGACGCTATCACTAGGACTACGTTAAAATTACGTATTTAGAAAGTCATGTATTACTAGTGACACGAAAAATTTACGTGTTCAAAATTTCGCGTATTACTAGCGACACGTAAAATTCACGTCTGAGCTCTAGCTCATGTAACCGAGGCAAATGAACCGCAGACGAAAAAATCAAACCACGTGGCATGCAGCCACCTACATGACACCTCGAAGTAGTCAAGGTCAAACAACTGTATAGGTGAAAGGCAAAGGGCAGAAAGGAACCAATAAAGGATGGCAGCACGTAAAATTTACGTACACTAGTGTTCTAGGGTTAATAATATAAATTTAATTTAACCATGCATATATTTATTTTACTTAAAGAGCTTAACACATTTTACTTCAGAGCTTAACACATAACATACACCTGTTACATGCATTTCAAAAATTAATTCAGTTAATTCTGCTACATAATTTTTAAAACTGTTATGTACATTTTTTAATAAATCAAGTTTTCTAAATTTTGTCCATAAAATGTGATTTTATATATTTTAACCTATATTACGTTAAAATAAAGCAAGTGTTCTGTCAATATATAGAGACATTAGATATTTTTTGAAAGCAGGAGAGATGAAGAAAAGGAGCATGCCCTCGCCGGGACTCTAACCACGGTTCTCTCAAACGCACGTGAGCGTGCTAACCACCACACCACGAAGGCGTGCGAAGAAGGCGGGAAAAGAACCTTATAAGTATTTCTGAGGAATTTAAAGGATTTTCGTGTTCCAGTAGCTACAAGTAGAACCGAAAATGAAGGAAACATTTGGTCACTTCCAGGCTTAGTGCAAATTTTGTGACTGATGAAGCTGCTGATATCAAACTGCCTTGCATCGGTATGAGTGCCGATCGTAACTTAAAAGAAGAATCTTTTGCATCAAGTATCTTTGTTTCGATTTCGAATTCGATGGTTTAGTGTAACGGACATCTGCCCTGAAGTGAAGTGGAGTCCTTGTATTCAAATGCTGTTGCCAACTGTTTAAATTTATATGCACCTGACTGATCATGTTTACTACAACGAGAGTGTTTGTGTTACATCGAATAATTTCGTTGAATTCTGGTTTCGATAGTGCTACGTGATCCTGTCTTGAGTTAAGCTTTTGTCTATGGACTGTGCTGCTTCTTGTAACGATTTACGAGATATTAAAGCTTGCCCTTATATAACATGACTTCATCTACTGCTGTTTAAAAATAAACTGTACATCATCGAGTACCTTCGTTTCGAGTACAGCTCCAAAGGTTTGATGCTAAGAAATCTTACTTACAGTTGAACTTGGAGTGCTGAAATCACTGTTTCCAGAGATTTATGAGTAATTTTAAGGACTATTAATGTTTCAGTTCTTGCAAAATGCTGGTCTTTGCTGGAATGTTTGAAGTAAGTAAAATGTTGCTACGTTTAGCTAAAATACATCAGCTTCTTTTAAAAATATGAGTTTAAATGCGAATGATCCCGCTGTGATGTCAACTTTAAATAAATGTATTATTTCACATAAAGATTTATCTAAAAATTACTAGGCTATTACTTATTTTACTAATTAACCTTTTTATATGGACTAAATCTGAATGTGTCTGCAATTAACTATGGAAGAAGATAATCTTGCAAAAAATTGACAGTCAGTAGAGTGCTGTTTCCTATAGTTTACAAGTTTTCAGATAATAGCATCAAAATTAATTTATGTGAATTTAAAATGGTTTATCTGAATTTGTAAAGGAAATATTAACATGCTTTATTTTGACACGTATGAGCTTCGCATGATTTACCCCTCCACTGAGTAAAATGCTTTAGAAATAAAATTATTTTGTCACTCTGAACCTGTAATATAACCCGATGCATCGTTTTAGAAATATAAGATACAATATTCAATTATCTTTTGAACCTGGCATTACACTTTTTGCCACAGTGTTATCTAAGAGTTGGTTTTCAGCAAGAGGGGTTTTATTTTTATAGTGCCGTCATAAGATTTCGCAGTATGGATATAAAAAGTAAAAATTTATAGGCAAATTTGAAAACATCTTAGGAAGTTGCCGATAGTGAAGCTTATTTTTCGAAAAATAATTTCGAAAACCGCTTTTAAGAGATTTAAAGAACCGCAGTACTGTGGCCTTAGTGCAGATACCAGCCTTTGGAGTCAGAAGGAGAACAAATGTTTGTTTCTTCCTAAAACTAATAAAATTAAATACCAGTTTCCTTATTCAGTGTTATATTCTAGTCTTTTCATTTAAGAGGTATTATTTCGTCTTATAATTATTAAAGGATCATTGTTACTCCTTTTCTTGACTTTAACGCATAGATAGACAGACAGTGATTCAACTAATCCGAAGCATTCTTTGCTGTAGATAATTACTGCGCAGTAATAAAATAACTTTTTTGGTTTTTGATTGGATGGCTGTGTGGAAAACACAAAAAAGTCTTTTAATATTATAAAGAATGAATGAAAGTTAAAAATGGAATGTTTTTAAAGTTAAACCTGTGTTAAAGTTTACCTTCTCGTATACTAGAAAAGGAATTATATTTTAAATAAACTCCGATATACGTTTGCATTAGGTTAATTTACATTTTATTTAAATTTTAAGTAAAACCTC
>KK119791.1:201799-216390 GCA_000611955.2 Stegodyphus mimosarum
AATTAAAATTCAATATTAATGAGTTCTTTCCTGAAAGCACATAAAATGTTCTATTAGACTTATCAAGAACAATACTCAAATTTTCTCTTAAAATTTTGAAACGCAGTCTGCATAAAGCTATTTAGGCTAATTTAAGAATAGCTTTAATGGTGTCATTTCCGATTTTAGTTCTCATTTTAGCACAGTAAATTAAAACTGCTTCGTTTTCAATGTCGAATTTGAATCTTTTTATTCGAATATAATAAAATTGCCTTCATTCTCACTTATGATATATTTGCGATATATATCTTCAATGACGGTTTACAGTTAGCAATCAAGATTAAATGCAAAACAAGCATAATATATGATGTAAAACTTCTTAGTACTTTGGTTACTGGGAGACATTTGCATCATTTGCAGATGCCGTATAATTAATGGGATTCTGATTCAACCAAAATGTTTGAATCGTAAATGCACTCACACAATTAGTTATAAAAATTCATTGTGATTACAGTTTACTAAAATACTTCTGTCTAATTTCATATACGCGCATGCGCTAGATATCCCTTATGCGCATGTGTGGGATACAGGGAATTTGTGTGTTCTTGCATATACTAGTCACATACATTAGACAGCCTTCATGTGTCTTATTACCAGAAAATTCAACATAATGGTGCTGCAATTTATATTAAAAATGGCGTTCTGTTGATTAAGATTTTGTTGCTTTCAGAGTATTCTGTTAAAGCTTTATTCAATCTCATTATCTCATGTTTCAGGGCTTCCCCGACTTTATTATCTAGTTATTTAATATTAAAAATAAATGTGCATTAATTTAATCTGAAACCAAAAACATGCAAAGTTACCTAGAATAGGGAAATAAAATGTGTGGACTCATTATTTATGGTTATTTAAATGCCACCATTAATAATACTTTAATGTTAAACGTAAAATTTAAAAAATAAAATCTTAAAAATATATTTAAATTTGTAGACTTAAAGTTTAAAATTATCAATCGTTCAGAAGTTTAAGGAAAATTGTTAGATTATTTAAAAGCAAAAATTAAGAAACTTATTTAATTAAAAATGTTTTACATTATAATATTTAAAATTTAATAATTTTTAATTAATATATTTTAATAATTTAGAAAAAAAATATTAAAAGTTTATGCTTCAATTTTTTTATGTGAGACAATGTCATCTATTTTGGTTAATTAGTACGTACTTCAATAAATACATTTTTTTTTACATGAGCTCATGAACAAACTGAAAAAGCAATTTTAGAATAAAATTGAATTTATCTATCTACAAATATTATCATTGATTGATCCAAGGTTCAAACATCCTTGCTTTACAAACAAGCGGATTTAACCAGCTCTCCTAACATTCTTAAGTGTTTTGCAAATTACTTGCTAATTCTTCAGTGGTTCGCCGCAATTGACAGCTGGTCTTGACTGCCCTAATTCGATTTGCGGTTCTAAAAATAGGATTTTTTAAGGCTGAGATCTAAACGAATAGGTTTCCTTGGAAGAAAAGAAAAGAATACGTTATTTTGCCCACATTCTGAAATTCTAGGAATCTTAAGGAAAGCAGAAAGCTCCGCTTGCTGGTTTACTCCCTAGAACAGGTGCTGTTGTAACAGAGAATGGAAGGAATTATTATTTCGTGCAACTGGAAAGATAGAATGAGCAGTCTGTATTTTTTTTGGGCTCCATTAGTAATTTTAGTTCATACTCTGATAGTGGAATGCAAGCCTCAGTTGTTTTAATAAAGAATAGCGTCTATTATGACATTTCCCAAGTTAAGTATATTAATTCAAACAGATGTTAAATTTCTTTTGAATTGTAAGATAGTATTAAGAATATTCTCAAACAAAAAATAATTCTTTATGGACATTATTCAATGTTTCTTTAAGTAGGGATAATTACTAAAATTTTAATAATAATGTAAGATATTCTGCAGCAGATAATTATAAAATAATTGTAGTCAAAGTAATCAAACAGTTCCCAGTCTTTAAACAGCAGTGAACGTTTTGCTGTATAAAACTATTTAATTTTAGAAACTAAAGAAATAATCAATTATTTCTAATTCTTTTTAAAATACAAAATGTTTTCGACATTATGTTTTGAATAAAGTAAACATTTAACACATATGCCATAGAAAAAATTTCTTTTCTTCTTTATTGCATGCTGCTAAATATATACCAGCCACAACAGTGTTGTTTAAATTAAATATTTTATTGAACTGTTTATGTTAAAACCTTACTGTAATCAATTTTATTATGTTTAACTCCGCTATTTCCTTCTTAAAAGATTAAGGATAAAGATTGCCACTTATTTTATAAATATTAATTTCAAGAACTTGCAGAATTCGCTACAGTTCGTTTCTGTAGCAGAATAAGTACAAGAGTGTCAGAAAATAATCTATCATTTTTTGATTCTTTTAACAAATTAAATTTTGTTTCTATGTTAGCGTACTGAGTTACATGCAAGTACAAATTCGGGATAAATAATTATTTAAAAATAAGATATATCTAAAATCATAAATAAAAAAACTTCAACGAATTAATTCTATTTAAACTTATGAAACCATAGGTGGAATGGAATGTTGAAATCATACAGTTCACATTTGGCTGATCTAGCTCCTGCTGGGATGAAAAAGTTACTTTTCTTGCCTTTCACCGACTTTGGTTTGGTTCTACAAGAAGTAATAAATTTTCGAATATTTTGTTAATGGTCGGGCGTTTATTAATTGGTCATTAAACTGCGCCACCACAAGAGCCGCAAGTGTGGCCATTTCATTATGGAAGCACCTAATAGGTAGCCATCGTTTCCTCCGAAAAGGATGAACAGTTAAAATCATACCTTCTCATGGAATCGAACTCGGGTCCATCGCTACGGCAGTCAGGGTCAGTAATCACTATACCGGCTGAGGGGCATTTTTCGAATATACAAGTTTAGAACAGAAGTTAAGTGTTATTAGCGATACTATGTACTTCAAAATACTTACACAGTTTTTTAAATCTTCAATTGAAGCATTTCGACATTTTTTCCCCTTTGTGAAAACAGCACTTTGAAAGTAAAAGCAAAGAAAATGCTTATGACTTTATAGATATTTAGATTTTTCGTAGTCTTCCAAGAAGTTTAATTGCAAATAAATTTGAGTGAACTGAAATATTTTTCCTTGTCAGTGTTTATATTTTTAATCGTTGTATGAAACCTGCAGACAACTATCTCAATTAACTGGAACTCAATGCATGCAATATTTTATGCATTTACAGGGTGTTTTGCAATATCTGTCTGCTGTCGCGGTATGTGGGGGACGAACGATGCATTACACCGGTATATTTTTATCGTCTAGATATAATCGCTTTCTTTGGATGCAAAGCTGGCTTTCTATTTTTTAGTAAATGGTTTGAAATTTGTCATTAAACAGCAGGAACAGTTATTATACAGGAGATACTTAAGAAATCACAAATATAAAGAAATAAAGAATGAAATTAAGAAATCCTTCGTTTATGAAATCAAAGCATCAGTTATATCTGCATCTTTAGTTAAGCTGGATTGGATAACACATTGGAAGGAAACACAAAGATACTTCACATAGGTGTTTCAAAATAATCCATGTTTATGCCAATGCCTTTGCAAAATAATGCGTGGCCAAATGGACTAAACAAGTGTACACAATATCTCACATTGTCAAAAATCTTCAATTTAAACTCATTACATTGGAAAATGCGTAAGGAATGCGTGAAGAAATTACATATGCGTGAAGGCATGGTTTTAATTTTGAGCTTTCTCATGGGTATGCACATATACAAAATGGTCTGTACCTTTAGAAGCTTACTTGCTCATAACATGCAAAAGAGTTGGTTGTCTTAAGGCTACATTAGATAAGAAAATAAAGAAGAGTCTTGGTTTGAAATTTATAATATTTAATATAAATATAACAAATTCTAAACTCATAAATTACGTATTCAGTTTCTTGGCAATTATTTTATATTACATGTTTCATTTTATTCAGTTAATGCAAGCAATAATAGCATCTCTAAAACGTAATTAAAAAATCTGATGTGGACATAACATATCCTCCTTCTACTGCTCATTAAATTGTGCACATTTCTTCCTGCATTTAACCTCGAACTATTTACGCGTCTTTTAACGGACAGTCATCCAGCATATAACTTATAAATAGTGTAATTACTGAAGTTACTGTATATGATGTAAAAATCAACATTTTGGCATTTTCTTTATGGCTGTTACTAAAAAATGGGCCTATTTCCAAACTTTCTATGTCTGCTTAACAGCTCATGAGTAGTGAAGATTACTAGTACTTTTTTCCTCTTTCCGCTAAGGCAATTAGCCAGAAATTAATTAATTTCTTTTGTTTGGCCAATTTAAGGACAAAATTTCAACAGCCGCATCTTATACTCAAAAGAGAGCTCCACGAACACTTCTTTCCCACATTCTAAATATAGATTCCAAAAGTTGCCGCCTACACCCTAACTCATTCTGTCTACCCCTCCATTCATCATCGTGGTTCGAATTCCAAATTCCATTCTGAGTACGAAGAACGTAACGGAACTTTCTCGCTTTAAAAATTAGCAAACATATAAGTTAATTAATTCACCTTCCGGCAATTTATGTATATTATGTACATTTCCTTTTCATACATTTTTAATTTTAACTTTTTGTCCTACGTAAATATAATTTCATTCACCTTTTCTTGCTTGTTTAATTGTTTTTATAAAGACTGAATTATGTTCATTATTTTTACAGAGTTTACATTGAGTTAATATAATTAAAGACGAAGGTGTCGGGGGGTATTTTTCTCCAGTAAGAAAATATAACTTAGTCTTACAATAATATATCACAAGATTCTGAAATTTATTTTTAAACTTGACGGAACAGCCAATTTCTTACTGAATTCTATACCCAGCTTTTACTAAAGTTCATCTCACTTACACTCTACTTACTTAGCTTAAGCCTATCGAACTAAAAAAACCTTCTTATTGTTCTAATGGTTCTTACTTGAGGAAAAGATGAAACATCTTCCCATTTATTAATTATTGTTAACTGATCGGAAGTTGGTTTGTTCCCCTTGAAAAGTCAACTAATTTGCGGTCAATGACGATACTTACTTAGTTTATTGATAACATTTTCAATTTTAATTATACCCTTATTAAAAGTTTCCCTTTTTAATTCATTTTTTAAATATACTTATAAGTTACTTCATTTCAGTAGAATTCTCACTACCATTATTAATAGAAATAATATCATAGATAATCCATTAGTAAAAAAATGAAGAGCTTCAGACTTTAAATTATGTCCAAAGGGACGTTTTTTAACATTCTGTGTGTTACCTGTATTTATTAAACCATAAAATTCAGTTCAAGAGCAATATCGCTAAGTAATTTTAAATTGAGTATATCTTTAGAATTTTCGATACACAGTCTCACGCGCTGGAGATAAAATGTTTTTTCTGTAAAGCGTTGCCATTGCTCGCTTTGAAATCCTTGAGTTTGTTAATCAACAATTAGTTGAAGTTTTACAAAATATGAAATCAATACTAAACCAAATTTCAAATTCAGGCTTCCAGATGGCCATATTCGCAGCAGGATTACGTTATTCAAAATTTGATGGCTCTAACTGCCGTTGTTTTATCACAATGTGAGAAACATATATACATTTATGAAGATTTTTCATTACTTAATTTCTTCAAATATACTACAAGGCGATAGTAGTTAGTGGCAACAATTTGATAAGTGAAAAGAACATTCAGAGTGATTCGACGCAAAATCGCAAAACGAAAACAATAGACCTTCAGGGACAAAGCCCTTTTGGACTAATAAATTATTGTTACAATACTTTGCAGCTTTTGTGCAAGTATTAGACAATTTATTACGATTAATTAAAATGTTAAACTTATCTTATATATATATTCGTTTGGTACTGGAGATTTCAATAAGAAAGGGAGGTGCACATCTACGTGTTATTGCTATCCCATATACAAAATTTCAGCACTTTGTTTTTGACTTATGTTGACTTATGCGAGATGCATACATACAAATGCACGTATATACGTACGTACACGTTCGTACAGATGTCACGATAAAATTAATTTTAAATATAGTTTACAATCCGTTTTGGAAAATGTGTCCTTTATTCTCTGCGTGTACAGATGTCGAGCAAACGTTTTTCGAGATTACAGTACTTCCTTTACTGCGCAAGGAAGTAAAAATCAAGTTTCAGAAGTATGATACGTGATTTTCGCATAATTTTTAACCTCTGCGTTGAAATAACATCCAATCCGACAGCAAAATAAGTTAGGTCTTAACAAACATTTGATTTTCAGACTCGTGTTATTAAGACCACTCAACACTAACCCTTAATTTAAAGACATTTCCTTTAATATGATTAAAAACATTTATTTGTAGAAAATTAGATAGAAGATATGCTAACCAGAAAAGTCGGTGTTATATTCATCATAGTATGTACGTCTAAATTAATTTACTTAAGAAGTATTTATTATCACAAAAATATGAATGTGGAGACAAATCTTTAGTTTCCACGCTCATTCCTAAATTATCCACTGTTAATATAATATGAATCGTTATAATACCGTAATTTTTAATGAGAAAGGTGATGTTGGTATTTATGAAAAGAATGGTATAATGTATCAATTAAATCTGCACTAGAAATGAGAAAGGTGATGTTGGTATTTATGAAAAGAATGGTATAATGTATCAATTAAATCTGCACTAGAAATGAGAAAGGTGATGTTGGTATTTACGAAAAGAATGGTATAATGTATCAATTAAATTTGCACTAGAAATGAGAAAGGTGATGTTGGTATTTACGAAAAGAATGGTATAATGTACCAATTAAATCTACACTAGAAAAGTTGCCTTCAAATGAACATAACTAGGGGATAAAATGAATGTAACTCTGGGGAATGACAGATGAATTTAAAGTCGCAAGGATGATTGAGAAATTATGCAATTCAAAGTACATAAATATTCCTGGCTCTTAGATGAATAAAATATGCTAATTAAATTTATTTATTATGTACATAATGCAAAGCAACTTGCGAGTAACTCCTTTTATTTTTACAAATACTTTGAGCTTCTTTTAGTTCGAAATAATTCGAAATTTAGAGTGGGTTTTGAGCTGCGTCCACATCATTATAATCAAACACCTACGAAGATAAACCATCTGAATTACGCTTTTCAACAAGGAAACATTTTTTTTTAGAAGTGCTCTTATTTGTATATGTTTGTGAGACGTTAAATATGAAAAATAAATTTAAAATAGTAGTATTTGTTCACTATCAATGGTTACTAATTTTTAATAAGTGATAATGCATTATAAAATCTCTGTAAAAGAGTCATAAAACATTTAAGTTCTGTTTTGTTTTATACCTGTGAATTACAACAGGTATAAAATCCCATTTCAACATCATTCACACAACCAACTCCTAACCAATGTTTTATGTAATTTTTGTTGAGTGACTAATTGTCAAACTGAGTAAACCGGGTAGGAGTAATAGAAACTGAGTATGCTTTGTGCTTGCAATAAAACAATTAAAATATACTTATACTCTGATTAGAAGTAGTATATCACGGATACCAAGAGTCAGTGTAAAATTTCTTTAAAAAACAAATATTTTGCTTTTCAAAAACGATTCTTAAAGTTTACTAAGAATTCTGACAGCAGACTTTAGAAAAAAATTAGTAGTAGACATAAGTAGGCACAATAATAGTAATTTAGCATAAAATAGTAACTTGTTACAATTTACAGCTCAGCAAAACATTTTAATTTAGATATTGTTAAATAAAGTACCCAATAGAAGATATTGTATGTATGTAAATAATTGTAGTGAAACATGCAACACTGTAGTACCTTTGGTAAAATGCAACATGAAAATCTGAAAAGACGAAGATTTGCTGAAAAAATAACAATATAGGGACAAGCCTATTTAACATTAAGTAAATGGCCATTTCGTTAATTAAAGACATATCGCCACGTTGGCGATGGTTTATGCGATTAATTTTTGTCTCCAAATTTGGCGAAAAATTTACGACATTTTGGTCCGTTCTATGCATAACTTTAATCGGTACTCTGTTTGAATAAATATAATTAATATATACATGTAACTGTTACCGTATCCTGCCCTCATATGCCTTCCAGTAATTTCGAGAAGTGCTACGGATATCTCTGCTACCGGGACAAATCTATATAAGATCAAACAGAGCATCAGTTTTTGTCTTGTTTATTTTAGCGTGAGCTCGGGGTTTGAGATATCTCACCCCGCGTAAGCTTCGCTCTTTAGATGCGCTTTGCTTTGCGTTGTGTTTAACGCTTAGTAATTGAAATATAACTGTTGATTGTACTCTGTGATACAGCGAAGAGCTATGCGAGTACTTTTGTGGAGCATTCCAGAAGTGTCAAGTGTTTCTTTGGTAAAATAAATTTTATCAAGCTGTGTGCGTTCAATCAATTTCGAACTCGTGCACAAAAACAATATTTGGCTTTCAGATCTAAATTAAACAAAAACCAGTTGAATAAGGGTGTAACTCAGATTTGAAGTAAGTAAACTTACTGTTGTTTTCTGCCAAAATTGGATATTCAGGCATCCCTTTATGGACTATATTAAAAAAAAATTTAATTTAAAATTTATATAATAAAGTATTTGCTACAAATTTGGGAAAATGCGATGTCTAACATTTCTAATATTAATTTGTTGAATAATAATAGTGATTACAAATTGCGTATGTACTTCAAACCCTTTGACCGGCCAGGGTTTCGCTAAGAAAGAACAAATTTTCTAAAACTACTATAAGAAAAAATTATTTTCTTGATAGTAATGTGAAAATTCTCTTGGTATTTTATACCTGGTTTTGTGTACTTTTAATATATCGCCTTTATTTCTTTGACACGGACATTTCATTTTAATATGGACGTATATATACGGTCTTACAGATATCACAAAACACATTCGAGGCCGTATATATACGGCCTTGCCGGTTAAGTTGATACTGAGCGAAGGAGATTTCTAACTAGGATGCTTATGAATGTGTTAAAGAACATGGAGAAAATCAGAGTCACGAATTTTGAAAAGAAAAAACTAAAATTGAATAGAGGATATTGTAAAAGTGAAGAAAGATTTTGATATCATTGAAAATTGGGAGAAAATGACAGTTGAAACTTAATGTGAGACTAATAAGACGTCGTACAGGTTCCTGCAAATTCCGTAAAAGTTTCACATCAGAGAACAAAGACACCTATAATTCCTGTCTTCTTGAGAATGTTATTGATTCAAACGTTAATTGATAAAATACATTGGCTTATTCTGCCTTGATAGAAAACGAAAGAAATAAGTGCTGACAATAATTGAATTTTATTAAGTCCACATCATTCAGGTTTTGTTGTGAAGACACATTTTTCATTATCAAAACGTTAAATCTGTTACTAAGCAACCGCTATGATGATAAAATTGCTAGGATGATATAATGCACATATCGCATATGTTATGAAAAGAAATAAAGAATGCCAGGAATAAAACTACAAATTTCCTCTCAAAGACAGAAATTCCAAAAACCCCATTCTTTATTTGTCCGAAACGAGCGTAGACACAATGAAACATTTCTAACTTCCAATTCGAAATATTTCGAAACCGCATCTTCGAACTGAAAATTTTAGAACTGGTGACAAATTTAGTCTGGACACGCAAAGCTCCTATCGAATGGTACATGAATAGAAGATTCTTCAATCTTAAGAGAAGCTCGCCTTATCTTTCCGGCGTCTGCTGGAACGCGAAATGGCCATCTCATTGTGCAGAGGAATATGCATCATCCTCCCGTGAATGCGGGAGTGGCTGGAGAGTCTCTCGGTAAAGATTAGCGTGAGCAACGGACTGTACCATTTATTTATTGAGGCAGAAAACGGCGCGATAACTTGCTATTGGACAGCAGGCATGCGCTTTCGAAAGGAGATGATCGAGATATTGTTGTAAAGGCAAGTTATGTTGATGATAGTTGTAATTCACCTCTGAAGGTGAGGACGCGTTTGGACGAATCGCATTTACTTCAAAACTGATGACTCAAGGGGATTTATAGTCAAATAAACTTAAATGGCAAGGGAATGCTAATACATAGTTAATATGTTATACTAGAATATTCTATAGTCTGTTTTGAAAAGTACTAAATGCATAATTTCTGCCTGCATTTTGTATTTGTTTCAGCACAAATTTAAAATCATTGAGATATTTTTGCGTGTGTATTTAAATACTGGTTTATAATCAATTTATATAAGACCGGTCTTCTTTTCCTGGAAAATCCAGTGTATCATCAGAAGTCAGACTGCAATTTTTGCCTAAGAGCATGTTACTACTATCATATCTTACAGCTACATAAATGCATTTAGTAATAATAAAATAAATATCACGATTGCAAGTATTTCCATGCGTTTTATTTTCGTATGTGAATTTGTGGGTGTGATTGGATTGCTAGTTGAAGAAGTTGCTGGTTTATTATGATATTTTAAAATCTGAACTTTACAAGATTCTGATTTAATTCCGATGATTTTAAAATCCAAACATCCGATTACAAATATTTTTTCCATTACTTTTTCCTTTTTTTATGTTTAGTAGCTTTATTTGCTCCATTGATTGCGATCTCTGAACGAAAGAATATTTGAGGTGTATTTACAGTATCCTGAGAAAGCAATTCTAAACTATGAACGTGATTTAGCAATTAGAGATACTCAATTTAGTATACAATTTAATTTGCTTTGTTTATTTTATTAGCAATAAAGCTCCACGGACCCTTGAAAGTTATGCAGTACAGTTTTCTTCAGATAAAAATGATTAGATTGAATTTATTGTAACAAATTATAGCAAAGTACACTACACCTACCTGCCTAAGAATAGCAATGTCTTCGGGAAGAGCTTTTTAAGGAAAATTGGCGTGTATTCACATTATACCTGAATGAAACCACGGAACCTTACACATAGCCAAGATGTCGGATCACTTTCAGATGTGGATTTCTTAAATAGATGGCCTGCAGGAAAGGAATCACTGCATTATGCTTTAATGATTTTTTTTGCTTTACTTATTACGTGCTCTGCCCTACATGGAAAGGGGGAGCCCCGTGGAGATCTTTTTAAGAGAAACTGGCTAGTATACACGTTACACATGGGAAAAAACACGAAAACGCCCATGAAGCCAGCCCGTACGCCGAGATTCGAACGCCGTACCGAACTACCAGTGTTCAGCGGCTTTTACCGCTCGACCGCTGGACGGCAGCTTTAATGGACTGAAAGTGAAATTCCTGCATGTTCAGAAAAATTTATGGATATATATCAAAACTAATTTTTTATTTATATCATTTCGTAGTAGTTCTGTTTTGAATCATGAAAAGCGATCTTCTTTTGCTGAGAATCGAATTTGATAACTACCAGTTAGTATCTTACCTGTATAAAATACTACGTACTTATACAGGTAAGATATATAGCAAGACTACCTTTAATTTCTTAAAATAATAGGTTTATTTTTGAGGAATAAGATTTTGTCTTGAATACGAATGTAATACTGAATTTATACGTTGCATCACGGAAGATAGGCGATGTTACACCCACTATAGTCAGCTAGATGCGTCTTCCTACATTTTCTAACAAAAAAAAAAGAGAAAAAAAACATAAATAATGAAAACATTTACCTGGATGCACTTCACCCACATTCTAATAACGAAAAATGCAAAGAATTAAGACGAAGACAAAGAAAAAAAACGTAAATAATAAAAACATTGACCTGGATGCACTTCACCCACATTCTAATAACAAAAATGCAAAGAATGAAAACGAAGACAAAGAAAAAAACATAAATAATGAAAACATTGACCTGGATGCACTTCACCCACATTCTAATAACGAAAAATAATGCAAAGAATGAAGACGGAGACAAAGAAAAAAAACATAAATAATTAAAACATTGACCTGGATGCACTTCACCCACATTCTAATAACGAAAAAGGCAAAGAATGAAAACGAAGACAAAAAGAAAAAAAATCTGAACGAAATAAATAAACATGCCGGTCTCTTTAACTTAAAGAGCGCTTTGATTCCCAATAAATCTTCAAAACCAGAAGCTCAAAACAGAAGCTGATGCTCATACATGAAGGCAAACGCGACATGACTTAATCGATATGAAAATCGTTACCATTTAGCACCATCAACCGGCATTTAAAAATTCAAAACTCGTTTTGTTTTCAAGTTACGTGAACACGACTCTGGGTTGAAGAGATAGCTCGGAGCTAAGCAACGCTGGGCTGAAACGATAGCTCAGAGCTAAGCGACTCTGGGCTAAGAGATAGCTCAGAGCTAAGCGACGCTGGGCTGAAACGATAGCTCGGAGCTAAGCGACTCTGGGCTGAAGAGATAGCTTGAAGCTAAGCGACGCTGGGCTGGCAAGAGTGAAATCTTTGCGTCGTACATACGCGACTTTGATCCTGAATGGGTTAAATTTACTTGTAAAAAAGATCTTCCCTCTGCGTCCTGCATGTTCAGCGCTTGGAAGATCCGTAGATCGAATCTCGGCAAAGACAGAGTTGAGTTTTTTTTTTTTTGTCGTCCCGTTAAGTCAAAATGGCTGTTCCCAGTAGGGTTGATCCGAGCTAACGAACTCAGCTGACGTAGCTGACCCATCTCTTAAACCAGTTTTTTTTCCTATAGGACAGCAAGTTGAAAAATCTGAGCTGAAGGCATATTGGTCTGTTTATTTAACCTGTTCCGCCAAACTAAGTTAACGGCACTACAGTGTTAGGAAGTCATCCTAGTCATTGCTATAAATCTGACGGTTAGGCCGCCTTTCTACATTTTACATTAATCTTTAGTTTCTTGGATATAATTATTTTCATTCACTTGCTTCATTATCTCTAAGATGCCCTTGTTGCAGTAATAGTGCGTGAACAGTCTATTCACAGGATATGTGATGTAGTCGGAAGGAAAGAACTGCTTTCGGAGGTGCTCTGTCAGAGAGCAGGTAATGTAGTGCGTCCGCGTCTTCCCCGCGAAAACCGCAAGAATAGTTGACGCCCCTTCTGACGAATCGCAGGCATAGCGAAGCTAGTCTGAACTGAAACCCAGAAAACGTGGAAGTCTTTTGAAGCAAAATTCATGTTATACTCAATAACGTGACTTCACATGTGCTTAATAATGTGCTAAACTCATCAACTTATTCACAATACTTACTTTCATGCTGTATGTTTCCCATTCGTAGAATTAAAGTATGTTAGATAAGTAAAAGGACTTTACACTTTCTTGTACTAAGAAAAATTGTTCTAGTAAATTATGATAAATTCCAACAAATAATTTCAATTGTTAAGTTATGCATTGTTTTAAAAGAATTGTAACACACTTTTCCACAAAACGATTTTCTAAACTTTTGCACAGACTGTGATATTTTTACATAGATTGTGTGAAAATGCATAGGCTTACATAGACTGCATGAAATTAGGATAATATTGCCCTGACAAAATTAGCCCAGAAGGCACCTTGACTGAAATAAGACCTTTGGAATACCTCGATTAGTAACAAAAGGAAATTTTGATAAAAATTTGAAAGAAAAAGAAAAAATATTAGAATTAGAATTTTTTCTTTAGTTGGAACTAATTTAAAATGGGGATTTTGAATACCTGGCTGACTCTAAAAAGTTAGAAAAATAAAATTTTTAATTCAAATTTGGACTAGGGCGTATCTCTGCATAACGTTCAACAAACGTATTGGAAATATGACTGTATTTCTAAGCTATAAATTTAATATGAAAAGTTACCCTTCATTATTTAGTTCTAGTCAATGCGTTTATGCACATGTATATGAAAAGTTAGATTGCAAGACATAGCATAGTGATCTCATCATTATGCCCATAAAATTTCTCATTAATTTAAAACCATTCTTAGAAGGTAGTATACTCACTAAATTAAAGATATTTAATAATGTGTATATTTATTGAGACAGCGGATAATTTAAATGCATGTGCTTGGAAATATGTTCAAATGTCTCTATTAGTAACTATTTTTTATGCGCGTACTATAGGTCAAAAGTCGTTCATATCACACAAATCAAATTGTGTTCTATTTTAGTATCTTCGAAAGATATATTTTTACACGCAGAAAAATGTGTACTAAATGTTTCGCACAAATCACTCTTAACCGCCTTTCATTGCGTACAAAAGATCTATTTTCTATGCAGAAACATTTGGTCCTTCTATTGTTGTTTTTCACTGCCCAAACATTAAGCCTACGGAGTAAAAAAGATAGCGATCTCATCGGCGTGACATATGCCACGAACAAGACCATAATAACCATTCAGCCATACATGAAACCAGCACTCTGAATGTCATTCCGCTTTCGCCAATACCAAATTACTCCTTTAATGGTCTATGCGAACAAAACCCTTAAATACTTTCTGAGGAAACTCATTTCACGCACCATTTTTGTTTTCTTAGCAACAACTGAATCTTAGTGTCAGATATGTAACGATTTTGAAAACGTTGGCATTTTAGTATGACAGAGTGTTTTACAATGCAGTATATATATATATATATATATATATATATAT